>PQWD01006488.1:0-175717 GCA_019425675.1 Leucinodes orbonalis | reverse complement strand
CAGCAGTATAATTACGTACACATTTGTTTACTACTATTTATATTTTCATTAGCATTTGTCGGGTGATTACTTGAATATGATATATTGAAACTGGTAATAAATAAATAAGAAAATTGGGTGTCTTTTTCTACTATGGTTTTAAACTTATATCTCTACTTCTACAGCCATGATTCTCCTAAATAGGCAAAGGGCTTCGTAGTATAATTACTACCTGATCTTATTAATTTATAAGCTCTACAAACTTTTTTTGATAAAAGGAGTCACTTGGTACGTACGAGTTTTAAATACACGCCCGTCATGAAAGATTTAGTGTTGAAAGATGTTGATGTATATTACCATCAAACTTCATACACCCTACAAGATTTTAAGATTCGTATACCAGAATTTTCACTAACTTTAGTGCCCCTTTTCATGAATCCTTCAGTGTATAATACGCCTATTTGCAAGAATATAGAAACACGCCCTGCGGCCGGACCTATTTGGAGCAACAAGAACACCTTCCCGTCATATGCCTTGTAGAAATTTCAAGAAGTATACACCACGCTTCGAAAAAGGTTTAACCTAATACAAAATTACGGCCTTGTATTGTTTCCTGATTTGTTTAGGATTAAAAAGAAACTCAGTATAGATGCAGTATTCAAAACTTCACAATGATAAGTATTCGCCGCACTCAACAATACCCTAGGTGAGATAATTAAAAACTTTTAAGGCAACGACTTCGCGTTTATTATTCTTTTATCTAATGTAGCCTTTATTAAGGCACGCGGGAAACCATTGTCGTCACTTCCCAGTTGCAGATACCTATCTTTCCTTAAGCAATTATGTTCGACCGACTTCTCGAACTCCATTTATTCTGTCATTATAATGTTACGGAGTATACTGCAGCTAAGATAAATTAGTCCAGGTACATGGTAGTTCAAATTTCAAGTATTAGCTCATTAATCGTCCCACCTTGAGGGGCACGAGCTCCCGTATATGGTGATTAGGCCTTAGTCGTCACGCGGGCGCCAGTGCTGATTGGACGACTTCACACCAAACTTCGAATCACTTCAAGGTGTTCACGAAAGTTTCCTCTGAGGTTTTCCTTTACCGTAAGAGCGTCGATAACGTACATATATTTTCCGAAAATTGAAAATACATTGGTACGTGTCGGTTTGAACGCCACCGTCGCGGTAGGAAGGCGACAGACACACCATTAAGTCCACCGACGCTCGTAGTTCCACTTGGTTTTGATAAAACAATATTTTTGTTTCTTCTTTGATCAATTATTTTAGCTTAAAACGACCAGCGAGCTTTTTATTTCTACTTGTTTGTTCATTTTCCAATAGTGAAAATGTTAAAATTATATATGTTGTTTGGTCAGCTATTTTTAAACTCAGTTTTGGAATGTGTGTGGGCGACATGGTCTTTCATAATGGCACGAATTATTTTTATAATGCCTTACTATTGGTGTCCTTTTGTTATTTGTTGTTTTTTTTTTTTATATTTTATTTTTTTTATTATTTGATTTCTTTTATTTGTTTTTTTTTTTGTTTTAAGACTCAGTTTTGGAAATGTGTGTGGCACATGGTTTTCATAATGGCAACGAATTATCTTTATAATGCCTTACTATTGGTGTGCCTTTTTATTTAATTTTCAAAAGTGTTTTTTAAATACCTGAACACTTAGAAGTATTTTTTCTATAATAGTTGGTACCAAGCACTATCTTTTGTTTTATTTAACCCGGATTAGATTATTGCGTCGGTGCCTCAAATGGTGTGGACGGTTGCCTTCCTACCGGGCGGGATGAGTTTCAAATCCCGCCACGAACGATACAGGTAAATTGTTATATTTAAAGATAAATCAAAGTAAACATTAATCCTCTTTTTTATCAAAATAAGTGACAGTTCATATTTCGATACTAAACATAATTATAGACATATTACAATATATATTTTTTTTCATTTATTCATCATTAAAATAAATTTCAGTTAATACATACCAATATCATTAAAACCATATAATAAGATAAATCGTAAAAGGAAAACCAGCATCTAGAGACTGTAATACATAAAGGAAAGAGCAGGGTATTTTTTTGCAAAGATTGACTTAATTAAAACTTAAAATAATAACAATCATAAATTTGTATCTATGTTTCTTAGAAACCTTCCACCGGTTCGAAATACAAGAAACATATTCCGGAACAGCCGGTAGAAACCACAATAGCCACTCTTTATAATTTAAGAAAAAAAAAATTAAAATGTATTTATATTGTACTTAAATAAATAGGTAATTTTTTAACAAAAATTCTGAAATACTCCGTGAAGCCTTGTGTAAAATAGCAGAAAGAGCCTCTGTTAGAAGCTAAGGATCAGTTTGCCTGGGAGCAATCGATCTATTGGCTTCAATAGACGTGTTTTGTTAAATCTATGATTATGTCGTATATCCAAACGGAAAATATACAACCATAACAATTTCAGTTTAAAAAGTAAGGTCATTCGTTTGATATCATAACCAAGGAAGTATGCAAATAACATTGCAAGTATCACACGAGCGGATGAATAATAATGTTGGACTCGACTTTGTATTATTGCCCAAGTTTAACAGCCTATTAAAGAACCGATGTAGACGGGACAATACCCATGACGCATAGCCCGGACACTTATGTGGAAACTTGGCAGTGGGACTTAAAATTTAACTGTTCCAGCTTTAGGAAGATAGTATTATCATTTTCGTCTGTGGCGGCAAATGTTTTAAAATTTGTCAGGTTGGGATGTGGAGTTTATATCTCAATAAAGAAAATTCACAATTGATTAAAAGCCGAACAATATTTATATCGTTGTAAGACGATTGTATTGTTTGTTCTATACACCAGGTTTTAGGCACTGTGTATAAAATTCTCGATTTCACAAATATTTACTTTAATTCTGTCTTCTATTTGCTGCACATATTCTAGGTCGAATTCCAATTAAAAGAATCAACAAACACAAAGAAAAATTTACTATACAGAAAGCTATAATACTATTAACTGATGCTCATAACTTTAATTTTCATCATGATAGTGAATAAAAGGAATTGTTCAGGAAAGTATATTCACTAAACATTTTTCTGATGTATTGTAAGTCACTTTATATAGTTAAATAGTTAAAAACCAAGAAATAAATGGAATGGAACGAAATAACCGCAATATCAACACAAACACTGAAGACTGAAGACAATGAAGAAATCATATTGCAAAAATAATGAAAGAAGATAAAACTCCCAAAATTAAACATTTACAAGAGAATCCAATTCATATCATCCTACGTTTAGACAAACAAAGCATGAGAATACAACCTCATGATGATAACAATGATCATAACAGAGCAATTACGTTAGCGACCCCAAAAATTCTCATCTCACCCAAGTAATTACATTCCAAACCTACAGAAATGTAGCAATAACGCGCAAAGGAGCTATCTGCAGATCGAGGGAAATTATAAAACGGATTCCATTTGAGTTTTAATTCCAATAGGAGAATCCAGAGCTGCCTTTTCGACTTCGGGGATTTACATTGAGCGATTCTATTCTAGATTAATGTTCAGATAGTTGGATGTGTTAAGTCTTGGTTTGGAATTACTGTGTGTTTAAGGCTTGGTTGGAGCAAAAAGCTGTGAACATTATTCGGTCTAAGATATGTTATGTTTCCTGTTGTTGGTTATTTATGTTTATAATTTAAAGCTTTTTTACCATTTATTTTGGTTCTCACTACGCAGATGGTTGAATGGCAGTGAAATTAAGAAACAATTTCATTTATTTTGAAATTTAAAGCCATGCAATTATTTTATTATGTTTACATTAATTGAGTATTACAGTGAATTAATTATATTATGCTATATAAGTAAGAAACTGTTCTGATTTACTGTACTGAATACTAGGTCGTCTAGATAGGTTCCACCGGAGTGTCAGATATCGTAGACAATATATATATACGCAACCGATGTATTTCACAGTAAATTGTAATTATAATCTCTCTTGTTCGCCTTTTGTTAATATATTATAAAACAAAGTTAAAAGGATCTTCACGTGCAAATTAAACTTACTGTAGTGGTGTGTGTAAACCTTGCATCACTAAGAAAGAGATGGTAATTGAAAATCTTCTATATCCCCAAGGGTATGTCAATGGTTCAAAAATGTCTGCCTTTAAGAAATAGATAAATGGCTTCAAAAGTTGTTTAAAATTACCCTACCTTAGAGAGCGTCGGTGGCTCAATGGTGTGGACTGTCGCCTTCCTACCGAGAGGGCTGAGGTTCAAATCCCGACACGTACCAATGTGTTTTCGAATTTTCGAAAAGATATGTACGTTATCCGACGCTCTTACGGTGAAAACATCGTGAGGAAACCTTCATGCACGTCTGCGAAGAGATTCGAAGGTTGTAAAGGATAAAAAAAAAGTCGTCCAATCCGCACTGGGCCCGCGTGGACGACTAAGGCCTAATCACCCTATACGGGTAGGCTCGTGCCCCTCGGTGGGGACGTTTAATGAGCTGATAATGATGACCCTACCTTTGAGACCAAAAATAATCAAGTTAAAACAAGTCTCAAACAATACAAACATAGAGTTTTATGTCTGTTGGTGAATTTTCACTATAGAAAGAAAGAAAAAATATTTATTGATCAAACACGAACACTACACTTATTATTTCATACTATAAAGGATTTTGTGCCTAATCAAGATATCCTAAATGACGCTTGGGACTTAAGATATCATTTGATCGTGTCATCATTTGGGTTGATAAACAAGAGCGGGTTTCTATTCAAAAACGTATAATATTTAAAGGAACGCAACGCTTTTCTGAATAACCTTAAATAAATCATGGAAGCAAATAACACGAGTATCCAAACCAAATTGTCTTCTCCAGACTATGAAGCCGCTGCTTCAATATTTTACAGTGATACATATACTCCGCTCCAATATCAAACTCGCATATACCCCAAAAAACCCAATAAATTTACCAAGTCAAAACTTCACCATAACCCACTCATGCTCGCGTGTTATAACTCCGCCAGCGACTATTTCAGAAAACTTTTTCCAGTCTCACATATACATTAAAAATCATTCGACAGTTGTGATGTACGGTTATCCAACTATGGGCTATTTGTCATACACATAGTGCCCTGGGCAGGGACCCAAGTAATGGGCCAACTTTTGTGTTGGCCCTGTTCAAATTTGCCGATTTTCTCTACGGATAGACACCGTTATTTATCACTTTCGGACACTGTTGATTCTCCGTTTCAATATTTGAAATTCTTCTGTTCAACATTTGCAGGGTTAAATGGCTTTTAAAAAATCAAAGGATCATTTTGCTAGGAAATCCAGTTCTATAGTACTCTCTACTTGTGCACAAACAGAAGATAGTGAAAACATATTAAATAGAATCCACTACTTAACATTTATTCCATTGTCAACTCTATCACTTTCCTTTTTCTTGCCCTTCTTTTCGCAGAAGTAGCCAAAGAGGTGAACACCCTGTCCGTTCTATTAACTTACAGCATTAAAAAAAGAAAACAGTATAGCAGACAACCTTTTTAAGCGTGGAAAATTTTCTGGTCATTTTATTTTGTAGGTATAAATGAATACCATGAGATCATTAACTATGGTGACAACTAAGAAAGAACTGAATAGGGCTAATTTAAGGTATAAAACTTGCATTTATGACCCGATAACTAGCAGGCTACCTCCATCAGTTCAATGTCACCTTTACTAAGTCACGATGTACCGGGTGGAAAGTCGGCCTCAGTGTTATTTCCATTGATTATCACTTAAGTGGACCATTAGGTTTTCATGCAATCTCTAGTAACGGCCTCTTCATTTTCAGAATCCTGTGGGATGATGCTATGATTTCTTATCTTCAGATATGTATCATACAGGATATCATAGTGTGCGTTCATAGAACTTTATACTGCTTGATGGACAATCTATTTTTAAACGGTGCAATTGGTGTCGTTTTTGTTTCCGTGATATTCAAAACTGTCAACATAAGCTTGTCAAAGTCCATCACTTCAAAGAAAAAGAAAGAAAAATCTTTATTCAAATAAATCTGTTACAGATACTTTTGAATCGTCAATTGTTATTATTATATTTTTTAATGACTACCACCGGTTCGGAATACGTAGGATCTTCGGGAAGAGCCGGCAAAAAACTCGATTTACTTTTTTAAACTTTAAAAAAAAATTACGGCACACAGATTTATTAAAAGACAATGCAAGTGATGAAATATCTTGTTTATCTCCAGAGCAATACCCAAATGGAAGGAACACATCGCAATCAACGTTCGACACGTCAATACATCATTCGCTACTAACAAACACAAATATTTACAGCACAACCCCTCAGGTCGCCGCAAAGTGTTTCCATTTCGAAAAACAATTCCGCCGGCTGATATCTCGATGGCGAGTCGTTCCCAGAATAATAGCCTATTACTTTTTTAATTTGTTACTCAAAGTATGTTTTTTCTCCGCTCCTCCCTTTTGTCTTTTGTACTGATGTTTTCCTCAAGCCAGTTCGGTCGTTGCGAAGGGTATGTGAGGATTCAAGTTGAATTGTTTTTATGGCAACACCGATTTAAGGTATGTTGTATAAGATATAGGTAACGAAACAACATTTAATATGTGGCATATTGATGTTTATGTTTTACAATTTTAAATTGATTAAATTTTCTGGCAGTATTGCCACAATAAGTGGTATTTTTTTATTTTTGGAAATGGTGTTTAACTGATTTTTTATTTGACTAATTAAAATTTCATGTCTTTCCATTGCTTGAACCTATTGCAGCCCTCTACTAAACATAGATCTCCTCCGCTTTTACTCCGCCAAAGATATTCCGCCAAATATGGAAATTATTATTTAAAAATACGTAAAATTGTTAGAATTCCAATCATCTAAATTTTAATGTTCAAGTCTAATCATCAAAGTACAAATATCCCAATAAAATCATACCCTTTATAAATATACCTGTTAGTCTGTTTCTATATTGATTTTTTTTAAATAATGTAAAACTACAAAATGTCACTGCCAACAGCATTTCTCATTAAACTAGAGTTCTATATTCAATGCAAGCCCAAACCATATACAACGTAAGCCAACCGGCTAATTCTCCTTGCATAGATGACGCCATGAAAATTGCATACAAGATGCACCGTACTCCCGGAGTGACGGCTTATTTTAATGCATTAGGCATATACGGAATACAAAACTATGGGCTTCCTTTGTGGCTTTACGAGTGGGAGTTTTATTAGAGATCCGTGGTTGAATATCTGATCGAATTATTTTATAAAAAAATGAGAGGTAAAATGAGAGGCTCGATGTCCGATTGCTGAATATTGAACATTTTTTATTTTATAAAACTTACCACTATATATACAATTTTAATAATCATTCTTACTGGCTAAATAAGTCCTACCAATCACACGATCTACATTATAACCAATCCTCTGAATATAACTTCATTAGGATTGGCTAAGTATTTTCAAACATTATTTATCCAATAGAGATGCGTACATTTAAACCAATAACAAAGTTGTGACGTAGCGCAATACCGTGGGACAATCGTAGACGTCCACTGCGGCTGTGTGAGACGGAGCGCTCGGACCTCTCAGCCGAGGTTATAAATATAAGTCACGCGGCGACCGCGCTCCCGACACACCGGCGAGTATAATTTACACACCATAATTTTATAAGAATATAGTTTGTTGCGGAAAAAACATCGATAAATGGAGTAAAACTAAACTCCATGTAGACTAGGAATGCTACTAAGAACTACTAAGGAATACCATGACAGTGGCTGATGTTTTTTTTCCTTATAACAACTCTAGAATAGAGGCCATATTGATTTATTTGTCAAACCTCGTTGCTATTCAGCAGGATGCATCACGTGCAGGTGAGGTTAGCTTGGGTTTATAATTAATTGTATTAAATATTAATTTACAAATCGCCATGTAGTGATGGCAGATAAGAATACAATTATTACTATCCCTACTCCTCTTGCGAGTGCGGTTCAGCAGAGAACAGATGGCAGCGCTTTCTCATTTCATCCAACTCTTATAGGATATCATTGAAGGGTTTACCATCTTTCCAAGTTTAGTAAACTTAGGAAAGATGGTAAAACCCTTCAATATTAGTCAGGAGACCCAAGCCTAGCAGTCGATCGATCATCATGAGCTCAATAACCGTGCCCATCGAGGGGCACGACCCTACCCGTACGCGTGTGTGTAGAACTTTAGTCGTCTTTACGCACAACCTTTGAATCTCTTCGCAGTCGTGCGCAGGTTTCCTCACGATGTTTTCCTTCACCGTTAGAGCGTCGGATTAAGTACATATAATTTTCTAAAAGAAAAATAAATTAGGTCGATACTGCTTTTGAATAAGAATATCTCGAATATAAGGAACCCTTAACAAAGCCACAACTCGTATTTCCCGTATCTGCGTTAAGTCGTATTTCTCGCACGCGACTTCTATGCTTTAAATAAAGCATGACGCGATTTGTTTACATGCAGTTGTAAAAAGTTAAAATATTTAAAATTTGTTTCATGAATACTTTCGAGTGCATGTATACGAGAATCAGAATTGCCATACTTTAAAGAAACGAATCATGTTGTTTAAAGCTTATTAATTTCTATCTTTCATTCTTTATTCATATGTGAAACCTGTAGATAGTAGTTATCGAAATTTTAGTATTGACGGAGACTAATCACTTTATAGAGTGACTAATTTTGACAGTACTGCTATGTTAGAGCGTCGGTGGCTCATTTTGACAGTACTGCTATTTAGAGCGTCGTGGCTCATTTTGACAGTACTGCTATGTTAGAGCGTCGGTGCTCATTTTGACAGTACTGCTATGTTAGAGCGTCGGTGGCTCATTTTGACAGTACTGCTATGTTAGAGCGTCGGTGGCTCATTTTGACAGTACTGCTATGTTAGAGCGTCGGTGGCTCATTTTGACAGTACTGCTATGTTAGAGCGTCGGTGGCTCATTTTGACAGTACTGCTATTTAGAGCGTCGGTGGCTCATTTTGACAGTACTGCTATGTTAGAGCTCGGTGGCTCATTTTGACAGTACTGCTATGTTAGAGCGTCGGTGCTCATTTTGACAGTACGCTATGTTAGAGCGTCGGTGGCTCATTTTGACAGTACTGCTATGTTAGAGCGTCGGTGGTCATTTGACAGTACTGCTATGTTAGAGCGTCGGTGGCTCATTTTGACAGTACTGCTATGTTAGAGCGTCGGGAGCTCATTGGTGGGGACTGTGGCCTTCCTATCTGGAGAGTGCATGTCCAAGTCTCACCACGTACCAATAGTATTTTCGAATTTTCGAAATGATATGTACGTTTATCCGTCGTTTTTACGGTGAAGGAAAACATCGTGAGGAAACTTGCGTAATGCTAAGAATAAATTTCAAAGGTTGTGCGTGAAGTCGGCTAATCCGCACCGGGCCCGCGTGGACGACTAAGGCCTATTACCTTTATGGGTAGGCTTGTGTCCCTCGGTGAGGACATAATATGACATATATAATGAGCTGATATTGTGTCACTGAGCGAACTGACCTTTCTAATCACTAATATAAAAAAATGGCGCCAAATGAGTGAGTTATGTGCCTAGCTGTGGTCTGTGAAAGGATGACAAAGACATTAAAAAAGGTCCTAATAATTATCATGCATGTATAAAAAATACGGACGGACTGTCATTAATACATAAAATGTGACCTCGGAATGACAGCTGTTGTCGAAGATGTAATTTTAACAAAATTTTGTTTACTGATTTTAGTTTGTATTTAACTAAAAATATATATTCATCATCAGCTCATTAAACGTCCCCACCGAGGGGCACGAGCCTACCCGTATAGGGTGATTAGGCCTTAGTCGTCCACGCGGCCCAGTGCGGATTGGACGACTTCACACACAACCTTCGAATCTCTTCGCAGGCGTGCATGAAGGTTTCCTCACGATGTTTTCCTTCACCGTAAGAGCGTCGTATAACGTACATATATTTTTCGAAAATACATTGGTACGTGTCGGGATTTGAACCTCAGCCCTCCCGGTAGGAAGGCGACAGTCCACACCACTGAGCCACCGACGCTCTCAAAAATATATCTAAAAATATATATTAGGATTCTTTATTTATCTGTGATGCGTAGTTTCAGGATTGTTTTCCTTTTGTTCACTGCAGATTAAACACATTATTATCTTTTGACAGATACGCGCCAAATGTCTTAATATTTTGTAGTTTTCCATAAAAAAAACTGGCTGACTTTTGACACACTTTTGGTGTGAGTGAGACTCTATTCATATTTTTATACGTTCATATTAATAATATAATCATTCATGAATCCGGTTCTGATCCGCCCGTTAATACATTACGCCGCAAAGCAATAAATGGTCGCCGTCAAAAGTGCATAATAGAATGTTGCGGTGTGACTAATTACGCATCGTCATCATCAGTGTCATCGGACAATTTAATATTGATCAACTTAATGGCCGCGGTTGTATGTTAAATACATTTGATGCTATACAACCGCATGCTCTTGTCCGGATTGTACCAACAAAACCGCGAAAGGCAGAAAGTTGTGATTGGTGATTAAAAACTTGGATACGAACAAAATTTCAGTTAAACTTCTTAGAATTTTGGAAAAACTGAAGATTTTTGTATTGCGCAAACCAACATTTGAAAATTATTATTCGAATATTTGTACTTGTACACATGCCCAATAATTATTGTGTACCAACTATATTTTCCTTTTGTATTCTGGCAAATAATAGAAAATAAATTAATTTGGTACGCAGATAGATTGCAATCTTTTTCGATCCAATGGAAAATTAACAAAATCATCATCATCAGCTCATTAAACGTCCCCACCGAGGGGCACGAGCCTACCCGTAATAGGGTGATTAGGCCTTAGACGTCCACGCGGGCCCAGTGCGGTTGGACGACTTCACACACAACCTTCGAATCTCTTCGCAGGCGTGCATGAAGGTTTCCTCACGATGTTTTCCTTCACCGTAAGAGCGTCGGATAACGTACATATATTTTCGAAAATCCAAAAACACATTGGTACATGTCGGGATTTGAACCTCAGCCCTACCTACCTACCGGTAGGAAGGCGACAGTCCACACCATTGAGCCACCGACGCTCCAAGTAACAAAATAAATGCACTAAATTCATAACATGCTATTTATAACATAAATAGCATGCATAGCATGGTCTAAATAATGCTATGACATTTACAAACACCAATTGCCCTATGTGTTCCGCCATTCTCATACCACTTATTCTAAAATTAGTCATATATTCAAAACATCAGCCAAACCACAGATTTCCTAATACAGGAGATAGGGCAAGCCGCGTTTTTAAGTGCGACAAATGTAAGCTCAACGAGCATACACTGGCTGCCAGTTTACGCTCTGTGAGACGAGTCAAGACGCACGAATATTAGAAGAAATTACCGTTTTATCCCAAAATGCCATCCTGTGCAATTGTGACATGCCATCATCGCAAGGAATCAGTAAATTTACCAAGAAATATAATAACTTTTCACAGGTAAGAACCAAAAAGAAATTGCGACACTGGGACTGCCTATAAACTTGGCGGCTTGTCCAGTCTAATTGTATATTCGGATGTCTGTGAGCCAAACATTTGCAATACTACAAACCATGATAAATCCAATCGTATTCACCTCATTAAATACTAAACTAGTAAAAAGCTAACGTTCAACGATAAATCGTGCTGGAAATACTGGACAACATCATATAAATGTCGTTCCGACCATAGTTGGCCGTTTGCCACAATCAATCAACCGGTGAGATGGGAACTTTACAACTTGCTCCACGTATGCGGGGACTCGTCTGCATAAAAAGTAACAGCAAAGATAAGACAGCTTTTATGACGGACGGTTTCAAATTTGGAATTCTATACAAAAACTCTATGCTGTTTGCTTGATATTGGAATGTCCATCAATCTAACAACAAATCGTTCGTCGACACATCTATACATTGAATATTACGCTTTTCACGTCGATAACAAAGTTTATTATAAAATCGGCGTCCATAAAAAACTACCATGACATGGTTGGAAATCGCGTTGAAATTTTAAAATTTTTCGCCGGACCCGTTTAGGCATTTTCGTAATAAATTGAAAGACCCATGATTGATGATATTGCGCGGCTCGACGCCCGTCTGTACTTTTACTATTATTTTTAGTGTCATTCTTTATATTAAAGTTACTTTATGCCAGTAGTGATGTTTGAAATGCAATACAATAAGCGATTATAATAGTGATTTTTAAATTATATTGTATTAATAGCAGCAGTTTTAAATAACGAGTAATATCTGTCTGTCGTCTGATTAAATACATATTATTAGTATTCTCCAACGAACATCGGTTCTGCGACAAACGTGACCAGCCCACTGCCTCTTCAACTTGCCGATCGGCGAGCGATGTTGGTAAGTTCTCTTGCGGATAACAACATTTATGATTTTATCCTTAAGAGAGACCCCGAGCATAGCTCACTCCATTGTGCGTTGAATGACTTTGAACTTGTGAACCAATCCCGTAGTCAGTGTTCATGATGACGACATCTCTAAAATATACAAAACAAAAAATCATTAAACACACTGGGATCAATAACGTAAAAAGATGAAGAGCGTCGGTGGTTTATTGTGTAACTATTGCCTTCAATCTGGAGGGTGCAGGTTCCAATCCAGCCGCGTACCAATGTATTTTGATTTTTTTAAATATATGTACGTTTATCCGACGCTCCTACGGTGAAGGCAAACATCTTGAGGAAACCTGTTAAGAGATTCAATGGTGTGCGTGAAGTCGGCTAATCCGCACTGGGCCTGCGTAGACGACTACTCTAAGAAAGAAACAAAGTACATATCCGAGACGCCTTACAACACAATGTCGTTATTTCAAGCTCAAACATAAAATTCGCATATTTAACAGTGACAGTAATTTTACGATTATGTCACTGTGGTGGTATTTTACGAGCTGAATAAAATATCAAGTGATTCGGCGCCCTGCTCTGCTGGAGGTAATAAAATGAGCCACAGACTACATCGAGCACTGCAAAAGTGATTGACGCCGCATTTTGAAAGCTCTTTGTTTTACACACTAGACGTGCTATATATAAATACAACTATGGACTTGTATATATGTAGGTGGTATGTTTATAAATTGTAAATGTACTCGTATTGACTGCATATGTTGACAATTTAATTGCAGTCTAGTGCTGGACATAGCTTGCTCAAATACTTTCGTCTATAAGTTTTTTTTTATATCAAAGTGTATAGAACGGTCAAAATGGTCATCTGACTGTAAGTGATATGCCTGACCATGAAAGAGCGGCATTGAAGGAGACCAAAAACTGATAAAGTAATTGTTTTTCGTCAATGTCGCACTGCGCTCGACACCACAGACAACAGATGTTCAGTCTCTTATACCCGGTAATTCTACTAGCTACAGTGCCCTCATCCCGAAACACAAAAGTGCATGACACTCCTATTTCGCGAGACGATATATGGCATCGAGTGTACTACCTAGTAAACTTAATGTACTTTTCATTGAATGCCGTCCAGAGGAATCCTTTTCTCTCATTTTTTTGCCAGACTAATTGGATGATTTAGCTCAAGGATTTCTTATTCTATACATCCTTGGAAAAGGCGACGTCAACGCATAAGGCTGGTGGCATGCCATAGTAATCCAACACTACTTTTGTGTTGTCCAGTTTCATTTCAAGCGGTTATCATCAGGGAGATTCATTTAAGCTGTTGAGCCTCTCAGCAAGCTTTTCGATATTATCCCCCTACCTTACTCCGCGACGCAAATGGAAGGGTCTTGTCCGCTGGTCTTGGTTTTAAAAGGTCACCGTCGCTGCGTTGAAGAGATAATTCAATACTTCAATATCTGTTCTGCATATTATTTTAGCCTTATAAATTATGTATGAGAGGGCTCAAAATAAAATGGTTTAACATATTCTATTTTATAAATCCATACAAAAGTCCATATTTGTTTCAGTAACAGTATGTTTATGAATCGGCTAACTAATGTTATTGCCAAACCAATTAATAAATATAATATATTAATTAATTATAGATGGATAATAGATATTTATTTATTACATTATAATATTAAGTTAAACCAACTTTTGGATGGTGTTCAGTGTACGTCATAGACAATGAAGTATGGACTCGTGATATGCTCACAAAACAATCGAAAAAAGTGTTCCGAATGCAGTGACAGCACACATACACATATTTCGAATTTCGAACACATTTACCTAAACAAAAGAGTACAAACTGCACTCTCTTCGGCGGTTCGTTTTTGAGGCACGGATAGCGTATCTACCTTTATATATACTGAATATCATTGGTCATAGATATCAGTATATCTGAAACGTAGAAGTACCCAAACCAACATAAAAAACGTCTTATTTAAAGCACTAGAAGCGCACGATATACATTTTAGCATTGTAAATGTATATGTGAGACGCTTCTTTAAGAAGCTTTAAATTAATTTTGTTGTAATTTTTGGGTGGGATCTGGGTTCCGTCAGAATATTGGGGCGATTGCGACGCTTTTTTATAACGTCGCAATGGCTTAAGTTGAGGCGGAACCCTTTGACCTTTTTAAATGTATTTATTTATAAGAAAAAAAATGCTTGATATTATGTAAGTTTTTTCTATTGTTTTCTTTGTTTTGTAAAAGGTCAATAAATAGTTTTTCTTTCTTTCTGATTAATTTTCATTCATTCAATTCATTTCCCTTGTATGGTATAAAATAGCTAGACAAGTATTCATTGCCTGATCTACCAGTGCTAAGATTATTTTTTCAAACCAATATTATTTTTCATCGCGGTCAAAGTCAAGGTTTATTTTTCATGAGCGTCGGTGGCTCAGTGGTGCGGACTGTCGCCTTCCTACCGGGAGGGCTGAGGTTCAATTCCCGACACGTACCAATGTATTTTTCGAATTTTCGAACAATATATGTACGTTATCCGACACTCTTACGGTGAAGGAAAACATCGTAAGAAAACCTTCATGCACGCCTGCGAAGAGATTCGAAGGTTGTGTGTGAAGTCGTCCAATCCGCACTTGGCCCGCGTGGACGACTAAGGCCTAATCACCCTATACGGGTAGGCTCGTGCCCCTCGGTGGGGACGTTTAATGAGCTGGTGATGATGATGATGATGATTATTTTTCATATCAATATTACTTAAACAGTTAAGTCACATGTCAAGCCGGACAGACAATAAATTCACAAAATAAAAAAATTGGCCGTCGCATCGTTAAGGAAATGAGGAAAACACACGTACGGACACACCGTGTATGTGTGTGTACATGTACACGCTCAGTTGCATCGCGGTCTACCGCTGCATTGAATTCTCGCTTTTTGGGGTCCCTTTGCAAAATATAAAAACGGTATATGACGTAGCTACCTGATATTACAAAACGTTTAAAGTTCGAACCGTAATATTTAATATATTCGTTTGCGGCAGTTAAAAGATTCAAACAATGCATAAAGGATTTGTTTAGAAAAATATTACTAGCCCATTGAACGCCGGGAATAGAAGACACAATAGAAAATCTATTGTGTATAACACCTTAAAGCGTCATTGGCGGCCAAAGGGTTAAAATTTCAGTCAACAAATCCTCTAATTATCTTTAAAAAAAATACACAAATTACTTTCACTGTGTGATGACACACACACAATGATTAAACCACTAGATCACGAAGGCAGTTTTATTCGGTACTTCCTCTTTCAATTCTTATCACACTTGTTTCAATTAATGTACATTTTCGTACATGTGAGTAAAACCTATATTTACCTACGGAACGCCCAGCCCAACACCCGAGCGCGCTTACCCACATTTTTAATTATATGGATAAACCCGCGAGATTTCTTTTAAACCTCTTTTTCAGAGGAAAACTGTGGTTTTTATTTTCGAGATCAGACGAGTATGGGTGTGAATTATCTTGTTTTATAACTAAGGTTGAGATATATCGCGGTGAATGCGGGTTGTTAAATGGAAGAATTAGGGTTGAAGTTTTAGTGAAGGTACTTTTGTACTTTAAACAAAGAAAGATAAGTTCAACTGAGTGAATTAATGGTCACGTTCAGAACTCAACTCACAAAAGAACGACTATTTTACAGTATCTTTCGCAATGGAGAATTATGGATAATTTGAGTAACTATTATATAGTATTTGTTTTAGTATGCAGTTAGTTAAAAAACTAAATAGCTCGCTATTATTAATGATATTTTGCATAAACATTATCTTAACAGTATCACTAACCCAAGTTCGTAATGTATGCTAACTACTACGGCAACTTATTTTCAAGTAAACCTCACCCTCTTCAACCTACCGCAGTCCACTGCTGGATATAGGTTCCCCCATTTTTCGCCAGAAATCCCGGTTCTCCCCTTTTCTCATCCAGCTTCCACCTTTCGTACTTAGTCATAATGAGCACAAATAAGGTAGGAAGGTACGTGAGACAGACATTGAGAAAAGCTGGAGATGGTTATAGTTTACTAAGGCATGGAATTGTGCTACTCTTAACTGTCGTAAAAAAGGGTTAGAATAAAATTGTCGCCAATTCCATGAAAATTTTATAGTGTCCTGATATCCCGCTCCTCCGCTTTTCTCATCCAGCAAGTAAGCCTAGTACCTAAAAAATTATTAAAATATATTTAATTACTGAGCTTACCACCATACACCATAAGGCCGGAAAACACGAAACATATTTTTACGGCATTAAAATTTGCAAATAAATTATTTAAAAACTATACTGGTTTTTAATTGTAATATTATTTATTTTCGTAAAAAAAGATCCTCCATTATACCTTACTTGTAAATGTAATAATCCTGGCCGTTTTCGACCACAGCGACCGAAATACTGGATCAGCTCATTGCTATTGCCCTGCCCTCTGGTGCGCTCTCTGGTGACTCGCATAGCCAATTTTGTGCGTAAAGGTGCGAGCACACTTCGGGCAAGTCAACACCCCACTGACAAAGTGATAAGTGGGAGCTCTACGTGGACAAGACTTAAGCTCGTCCCTCTTATCGTCCATGTTTTGGCGACGCTTAAAACCTTACGTCTATACCTTACTTATTTAACGTTCTACCTATGTTCTTTGTATTAAGTTTTGCCAGTCTACCAACCCGTATGAAAATTCACAATTAACGAACCCTAAGCACATTGTTAAAACAATATTCGCAGTTTATTACTAGCAAAAGAAACAGTACCACGTAAAACGCCTCAGGGTCTAAATCACTTACAAGCACGTTCAGAAACTAAACCATAGTTACGAAGTTTTGATTGTGATAAGTTTGATAAGTTAAGTTGAGAAACACTAAAGTACGTAATATTATGGTATACATCTCTAACAATTCAGTGTAAAGAAAGAATAGCAAACTGAAAAGCTACTGTTAAAATTAAGATTGCGTAAGTATATGTTCGGATTCTTCAGTATAACCTGATTACCTAAAAATCATAATGTTTCTGTCTTCGGAGGGCATGTAAAGTCATGGGACCCGATACTATCTTATTATGGGAGCAGTAAAACTAACCAATCAGGCGTATCAAACATTTTCTGTCAATCTGTAGGCAAATTCAAATCATCATCATCAGCTCATTACACGTCCCTACCGAGAGGTACGAGCCTACCCGTATAGGGTGTATAGGTTTTAATTATCGACGCAGGCCCTGTGGGTATTAGCCGACTTCACGCACAATCTTTGAATTTTATCGTGACGTGCGCAGGTTTCCTTAAGATGTTTTCCTTCACCGTAACAGCGTCGGATAAATGTACATATAATTTCGAAAATTCAAAAAGACCTTAGTACATAGCGGGATTTGAACCTGCGCCCTCCAGATCGGTCTATACCAATGAACTACCGACACGCTTTTAGAAATATTAATAAGAAAACCTGATATATTAAATCTTGTAGTTGTAAGAGTCGGTTGGGTTATATTAAATATAATATGTATATAATAACATGTAACTGAATTTGATAATTTGTTGTACATACATTGCTTGGCGCTTATGAAAAAGAAAATAGTATTAACGCAACCGAACATACGATGCTCATGAAACAATACGAAAAGAATACAAAATGTTTCTCACCCTTTGGAAACATGGGTGTTTACGCAGACAATAAAATCACAGTCTGATATTTGTCTGCGAGATTGAAGATATTATGTGTATATGTTTCATTTAGTTTTCAGTCAACTAGGCTTTGATGGTAACAGATTGATGTAAGAGTTTATTCTTCTGTAGTTTTTATAAGCCAAGTAGTTGTTATTCGGTAGGCTGGTCAAGTATGTCGCAGAACTGATGGCCGTTGAAGCCGACAAGTTCTGGAGTAGAGACCACGTCGTCAAGCGTAGCTTGGGAAACCCTCCAGTCTGATGGATCGATAACTTGAAAAAAGGCCACTGGTAGAGTGTGTATAAGAGAAACGGAGGACCGGAATATCTGGCACAAAATGAGGGAGGCCTATGTCCAGCAGTGGACTGCGATAGGTTTTAACCTATACTATTTTACCTATACTCTCTTTAGAGAAAAAGGTGTTATTTTGTATAAATGACATTCATAGTTAATATTTAAACTGATATGTTACAAAAACTGTTGAGAACGTAACGTAGCCCCATTGTCATTTTAAAGTTACAAGCATATTTTTAAAAGTATGAATCTCTACAAATAATTCTCGTAGATGTTAAAAACTGTTGTTGCACAAAGCCTTCCCCAATTTAGCCTGGTCCAGCAGTGGCTATCACATCGCAACAATGAATCGTTCGGTATTTTGCAGTACACTCCAAAAACAGGTGAGGTTGGCTTAGAACCCAAAAGATGATTGATAGGATCTTACAACGCTGTAATTGCTAAGTTAAAGCTATTGTATTTTATATTTAAACTGTTTTATTTAAAAACCACAAAGCATTTAATAAGTTATGATTTTTAAAGCGTTGTGGTGGAGTTCATAATTTATCATCATCATCCAACGATCCCGTAGGGACCTTAGCACATAGCAATTGTTCATATAATTTTAAAGAGAACAATGACATTCAAATCAAAATAATATAAATATTTGTATATACAATTGTGCTTTCAAAGAATCTAAATTGAATAAATCATTGTTTTTTTATAAATAAATAACGCACCGATAAAATGTTGCCTCATTATTCAGCACACTTAAAAATGATTGCGTGAAATACAATGACATGTTGGTTAAGTAACAGTACATTAAACACTACGCATACATGATTATGTCAATATTTACCTGATACAGGAGATTTGTATAAACTCAATATCGGCTCGGACATTAGTGGGCCGGTTGGTTCTGGAATGCAAACACGTATTTGAACTATTGCGATAAAATACACAGCACTATTCATAACGTTGTGTATTATTGTACACAGAATTGAATTGCCATTGAAATGTATTAAATTTTTTAAACTTTTGCAATCGGATTGATCAATTAAATATTTTTCCCATTGCATTGTTAATATTTAATTGCAACCGGCTACGGACAAATATTTAATTTTACTGTATTCATATTTATTTTGAAAATACTGTACAATAGGTAACTTACCATATAATAAATCCATTAAATAATGCATTTTGTGTGAAATTAACTTTTAGTTTTGACTTCTTGGTAAGAGACACGTACACTTAATTCACTGTATCACGTTACGAGGTTTTATTGCCTTCTTTTCTTTGACATTTTAATTATATTTTAGACCTAAATTAGTATAAAGTGTAATGAGATTTTCCGTAGCCGGTATTAATTTTTTAAGCATTCCTATTAATCAAATTTCCAATGAGTTTGATACACTATTTTGAAAAGTTTATCTGATTGATTTATGTTTTTTGGGATTAACCGGTTACTTGAATATTTTTTTCTCATTCATCGCTTTCACTGCACTCGCACACAATTCAGTTTAAATTTATAAGCGTTCACATTTAACATCTTGAAAAATGACATTTTTATCATTGAATATATTAACAATTTTCACTCTGTAATAACTTTTTAATGTTAAGCTTTTCCACTTATAAAACCAACGTCAGATATAACCACAAACAAGTTAAAACTTTATTTTACGCACCTAAAATTGTCTATAATGATATTTCAATCAGAAATGTTGAACTGCTTATTATTATATTTGGACTCGATGTTTTACACCTTTATACTCTTAGACCATCACTATCACACGTCGTTATTTCACAAGCTATTTTTCACTTACAACATTTCATTAAAACACCAATTCACTTTTAGATCATCACAGTCACTACGAACATGCGACCTCGACAGTTCATTTCCAAAAACGATCACGCACCTCGACAAATTTTATTTAATATACCTAACATTTTCTAATAGTCGAATTCCAATACGAAACTTTAAAAAGGCTTTTTATATTTAAACACGTTACTATAAACCACTTCACTTCTAGAATATATCAATCTCACGTCGGTATTTCACAGAATATTTTTCACTAACAAAATTTTATTATAAACCAAATCACTAGAATATTAAACACTAGAACACCACAATCACTGGAACCATGCGACCCCCGACAGTTCATTTCCCAAAAACGGTAACGCACCTCCGCCAAGTTTTTGAATTATACGACAGTGTGCACAAACCGTAATGGGGTTATGGAAAAATAGTTTTATACATTCCTAGTTACCTACACAATTGCAGTCTCTGCTAATAGTTCGTCGCACATCTGTGGCGAATGCCAAGAAACTCGCCGCAAGTTATTGTTTTAAACGTTCAAAACAATATTTCAGATTTAAATAACTTTATCTTAATTGAAATCTTATTATGGTCTTTGGCAATTGCGACGTTTTATTCAATTAATGTTATCCTTTTAGCTAAGTGCATTTAAAAATGTTTGCAGCCATCTCAGTACGTATACAATAGGATTTAACTTTTATAATCATTGCACATATGGATACTGGTTTTAGCATTGTATTTCTATTTTAGTCGTATTTATTTGATATTTATGCTATAAGTCTTATATAAATATATTATATTTAGAATCATTTGTAAATTTGAATTAAATAATAAATTTTACGATCACTTAGAGTTCGTTTGAAAAAAATTTTATCTTTAGCTAACATTAGAATTATTGCTGTGTTGTTTTGTGAGTTCACAATTGAGACGTCAGTCTTATGTTGTTTATGTTTGTCATTACTTTTTGTCATTCTTCGAGTTTTATCGCAGGTTTTTCTCCATAATATACATTTTACGACGTTTTACAGAGCTTTTATAGCGACATACGTGAGTCATCTGTGACAGCGATTCGACGAAAACAAACTTAGCTTAACTAACCATGAATCATTGTATCGTGTATCAAACTCATTGGATTTTTTTATTTTTTTTTTGAAATAAAACTCACCTCCACAAATAAGAGACATCGAGAATGTTTTACTTATACCGTTCCCTTACTAAATAACAAATTGTACTCTATTCTTTATACTAGCTAACTAGCGCTCCTAATTCTTACAACACGAAGCTTGGCTTATAATAAACCCTATTTTAGAGGCGAGAAGGCAATGAATTAAAACTTTGTACTGGCAATAAGTATATCAATTAGCGCTAATACTATCACTTTACAATTAAAAATGGCACTAAAAAGACACGATTTACAATCGACTTTTGTAAAACACCGCTTTAATGTCAACACATAAGACACGTGGTTGAAAGAATACATCAAAATTGTAACTAAATACACCAAACTGTTATCAAATTAATTGTCGCGGTGTCATAGTTTCATGTTTGTTTACGTGGGGCGGGCGCGCGACAGCGGCGGGGTGTTGTGGGCGCCCGACTTGATGCGACTGGCGGACTCGGCCGGCGTGACGTCAGGCGGCAAACGCGCCTGCGCCTACCTTATCAGGGATAAACTTGGTTTGATGGACTTGGGTACACGTGGGTCTAGGGCTATGGGCACGCATTGAGACGTAACAGTACCTTTGTGTATTAGATTCGTAACTTTTGCAAATCATCATAAAGTTGAATGTGATATGGTTTGGTTTAATGTGAAATGTTTTATATACTAACTCTTCGTACACATATGTGTAAAATACATATGTACTAATCTGGAATACAGCCAGTTTGATTTAAAAGACTTAGGTACACGTGGTTCCCAGGCTGTGAGTATGCATTGAAACGTAACAGAACTTTATAGTCTTAACTCTACACTTTTGGCTATTGTATTATCATATAATGTACAAATATGGTATTTATCACGTATATTCTTGGTTGGTAATAGACCACCTTGGTAAATCTGGTTCTTAGAATATATGAACTTACATTGATAACCATTAGGCATTACCTTCGGATTCATTCTTATTAAGTAAGAATCATTAAAGTACTTAAACTTAACATACTTAAGTAAGTATCATTAAAGTAATACTGTTTGAAGTGGATGTAACCCCCCTGAACTATCGGAAATACTCCAATAAGGTTAATCAGGCCAAATTCTACTGCAACTTCAAAAACGCACTTTTTCAAGTTATCCTGTAACCTAAGCTAACCCCACTGGGAATTAAATCCGGGATATAAAGCTGAATGTAATCATTGAGGCCCAATAAAAAAGGACTTAGGGAAAGTTACGTTGTTTAAAACTTTAAACAGAATAGGGGATTCCTTACAACCAGATGGTTTTTGAGATCAAACGGCACCGAACCTTATCGTAGTCCTTATCAAATTTAGTAAACCGTCCATACTTATACACTCTTTATGATATGGGTATGTAATTGTTAAATCCGATAACAGTATCTTAAATAAAACTTAAATAAAAATATTTGATATTAGCTTAAAAATAAGCAATGCTTAAGAATTCATCAACATCAGCTCATTAAACGTCCCCACCAAATGTTTTCCTTCGCCTTAAGAGCGTCGGTTAAACATATTATTTCGAAAATTCGGTAAGACATTGGTTCGTGGCGGGATTTGAACATGCACCCTCCAGATTGGAAGGCAACAGTCCACGCTAATGACCCACTGACGCTCTTACGAATTAATTAAATTAAAAACCCGTAACAGGCTACTTTTGAACTTAGAGCCCCATGCGGTATTTTCTTTTCAAATTTAGATGTATGTTCACTTTCGCCAATGCCTAGACACGAAATGTTCCCCAGTCTCCTACCTGAGACCTTAAGATTAATTTTCACCGCCAGTTTCTCTCTTCATAGATTTTTTTCATGTCATAAGTAAACCGGACGGTCAGCTCGCTCACCTGGTGGTAGATGACCATGACAGAAGAAGCGTTAAAGGAAATCAATAACAGTAGGTAGTCATCATTTTTTGTCAACACTGCTCTACGCCCGTCACCCGAGATTCCAGATGTTAGGTTTCTTATCTGTAATTTTACTTGCTGCGTACCCTCATCCAAAAACACAGAGGTGCAAAACACTCCTTTTTTACGGGATGATATCTGGCACTGTAGTACCTATCCAAGACGACTCAGTATCGAGTCTACCACCTCGTAAAAAGATAGATTGATTACAATCATAACTGTTTCGGCGGAACACATCAAGTCGTCAACGTAGTAGTTACAGTTATGTCACTAATAATCGAAATTTTGTATCAGACAACTGCCAGACAGAGGACTTGATTATTTCTTGTCTCAACTGCTGTTATTAAAAGGTTTATGACACACAATTTACAACGTACCACTTCTACACAACAAAGTTGGTTACGATCGAATGAATTACTCCCGACGTACCTTATCGCTTCGCACTGGATGAAATGAGATAGACTACAGCTTCTTTTGCAGTTCACAACAAAGTTATTGACTATACATTCTGGGAACCAGAAGCATAATTACAGGTCATTCATATACCTTGAAGAACAATAATGAAGTTTATTAAATGATTTTATTTTCACCAACCCTTAATTAAGTTTTGACAGATATCAATAAAAAAAGGTTCACTCACCGCCTTGGGGTGAATTCTGAAAATGTATAAACAATGTTTTGGCCATCTGTGCGTTGACAATAGTGTGGACATATTATCTTATGTTGACAACCCATATGGTGTAATGGTCGAGATATCGGCTACTACAGCAAGGGTTCCGGTTCGATTCCCAAACATTACAAACTGTTGTGTGCATGAACGTGTTTATTTGTGTAGGTCTGGGTGTTTCTATGTATAATTAAGTTAACATATACAAATTTATGTTTTTATTTATTTTCCCGTTGACATCACTACTAATAATAAAATAATTTACATTAAGACTTTTTCTGCTTAGGTACATAATAATTTAAAATGAGTTTCTAGAGCGGTTTGAGAACTTAAATATATAAAATAAAAATAAAGCACCCAATGATTTGGCCAAACAATATTACTGGCTTTTGCATTAATTCCCTAACACACGGCTAACACGTACCCCGCTGTTAAACAGACAAATTGCATTTGGAAAACACATTTGTAATTCAACTTCAGAAGTGCTATTACTGAATACAATTGCAGAGTTTGATTCCGATAGTTCCGTCGGATAATGTCTTAACTTCAATTGCAGTTTCGATCCATTTTAGTGTTAAGAACGTAAACTCTTGCATTTGGATGTATGGATGCACCTTGATTTATAACTATGTGTATGTTTGAAATTATGGAATGGAAGAAGCACAAAAATGATTCAAATTTCACCATGTCCATGTAGAAGAAATGATTTTGGCATACCTGAAACAAAAGGAAATAACAATATTAATACTAGAGTATACTTAGAATTAGTTACAATTATATGATTAAAAGAGCGATCTAGGGGAGTGGTAACTATAATTTTTAATAATGATAAAAATACACTAGCCGCGTAAATATTAGAAGTCTCATTCTTTAGTCCGTAACATAGCTCCATTCAAAATCAAAATTTAATAACCTTTAATGTTTCTGAGGTACGGTTTTGAAGAACTCCCAAATTGGTAGATTCACTAAAGCATAAATAATACTAGATAATTCAAAAGAAGAGTATTACGTCCGAAAAAGCCAGTTATATTAAGATTTCCATCGACGCAAATTTAATCAAGACATGGTTTTAAACCCAAAATCTACTACGCAAAACATTTGTGACGATCTTCTATCTTTCAAATTCAATATGAACTTGACATTGACCTTATCCTTATACCATTCCTTCAATTTTTACTTAGAATTCAAGCCCACCCAGCGCCTCACCAATAAAAACAGCAACTCTACTGAAGTTAAATTTATAGGCTCCCCCTCTACTCACGCTTAGGCAGACTGTATCAATTTCAATGACCATTTCATTTATCTCTGGACACTGCTCTATTACTAGAACCGATTACAATACTACTCTGTACATGTTGCTGTGCCATTTTAAACTTAAGTTCTTCAAATAAATGGTGGATTTCGCTGTGTGCTGCCAATTTAGTGCTAGCTTATTAGCTTATTTAGTGACTTCACATTTTTGCTTGCTTCTTGATGTGCTAATAGTTTGAATACTGTACTGTAAATGTTGTTATTGTTATACATACAAAGGAATTCATTTTCGAAATACAAATTATCTTTATTTGTGCTTAACATTAAGGGTTAATGCCACACTCACCACGTTTGCAGGCGGGTTGGTATGCGCAAGGATACGCCTTAACTGGATGACCTGGCTACGTTGGCGGGTAGCAGACAACCAACTTCTGGGTATCGATCCACGTGGAAATCACTAGGAGAGGCCATCGTTCAGCAGTGGAATATTAGTTAGAAATTATTTATTTATTAAAAAATAAAACCTCATTGAGAGCATAACTAAATCCTCATTTATATCTTTAAGAAGATACACTGCTTTACCATTTCAGAGGCGGAATCGTGATCGCTTAGTATCAGGATATAATACCGGTCCGAACAATTAAGGGTTAAGCCAATATAAAAAAAGCCCCAATTTATTAAGGCAGGTGGCTCAACTTTAATGCCAAGTTAACCCTCCAGTGGCGAGTTCAGACGTAGCTCAGCAATAAATATTAGGGTGAGCAGTTGCGGCTTGCATGGTGGTATCAATTTATTATTGACAGCTAAGAGGCCACTGTGGCCAATATGCTGAATAAATGATTTGATTTGTGCACGTAGTTATTTCGACGGGTTGAATGGTACCCTGTGTGCTTGTTAAGCTCAATGTTCATTTGAGGGTTAAGACGCATGATATTTGCGCTTGGGGAGAGTATGTTGTTCTGTTCACTGGTAAGGTAAGTGAGATTAAAGTTGTGAAGGTAGTTTGCGTTTGACATTAGGGTTTAATGATAAGCATTATGTTTGTTAATACAAAAGTTCTGGTGACGTTATCAAAGTTAAAATCAAAACATTTATTCAAATTAGGCTTACAAAAGCACTTATAAACATCAAAAAGAATACACGAAATAAAATTTAAAAAATTAAAATATCAAAGTAAAGCACAGAAATTAATTTTGATACTTTGAAAAGCGCTGCAGTGTTTTAGTCCGTTGAGAAAGAAGCCCCCAAGAAAACTCAACAGTACAGCCTCTTTAATACAATGATTTAATGTACAAATATTTTATAAACACTGAAATAGATGAGCAGTTTAAGACCATGTAGTGTCTAGCGCATTACTTGAAGACCATGCAAATTAGTAGCTCCCTGTTGCTCAGCTGTTCAGGGACTAGATAGGTGACCGGAAAGGGTTGTAATAGTTCCGTAACCATCCACGCCAGTCCGATGTGGATTGGTGGGTGATTGGTGTGAAATCTACCAACACGATAGATGATGACGATGATTAGATGGTGGCTTGCCATTCCTTTCACCTTTTATGTAGAGTCCCTAGGTGAAAGGAATGGCAAGCCACCATCTTATCATCGTCATCATCTATCGTGTTGGTAGATTTTAACACCTACCAATCCACATTGGACTGGCGAGGATGGTTACGGTACCATCTGTCCAAAGTCATGCTCTTTGTTTTGCAGTGAGATGCTTTAGGCTGATTACCTCATCAATTAAACAAAACGCCACGTTACCACGTTAGTACTACGCATATCTGCCAAAGTCAGCCAATGGGAAGCCTTATTAGCCAAAGCCAGCCAATGAGACGCCTCCCTGCCAACGCCAGCCAATGCCTAGCCAGTTCGCCTATCTATCATACCGTATCTGTGAGACTTATGCTCTTTTGGCAGGATTTGAAAAAAAAATGAGTGATTGGCCAATACGTGTTTAATGCTAAAACTGTTTCTCAACTTATGTTCCACAATTATTTACTAATTTATTTGTGGAATAAAACCTTAAAATAATAAGCGTTTAATTAAACATATTCGTTAGAAATACCAACATAAAATGTTCATAACCTCCATATCAAAACAATTAAAAGGCAGAAGTATTTCCCCGCAATTATATCGCAATCTCCAGCTTAGCCTATTTCTGTCTCACGCAAGTTCGTTACGTATGCATTCCATGCACTTCCATCATCAATAATAAGGGTTATATTACAATGGTATGCGCTCGCCTACCGATTGCAGAGGTTAAGTTTGTTGTACACGTAAAGAGAAACTATAACTATACGAGCTTGCATTTATACAAATGTGAACATTGCTTTGTTAATATGATTAAACATGGAATCTCGGGAAGTGATTAAAAAGCCTATTTTATTATTATTATTTAAGTGCGTAAAAAGCCTAATATTATGATACTTTACGTTATTGTAAAATCATAATAAAATAGGTTTACCTGCACATTACCGCATTTAATCTTAACTTTTGAAATTTAATTATTTAATCGTGGCTTCTTAAGATGCATTAAAAAAATAAAAGGATACTCTTACTTATGAACTTTGACGACCCATTTGTTTTAGCGGTTGAGTCGTCGGCTACTACACCAAGGGTTTCGGGTTCGATCCCCGGGCAGTACAAACATTTGTGTGCATGAACATGTCTGTTTGTATTGGTCTGGGTGTTTTCTATGTATAATATGTTTGTATTTACAAAAAAAAAGTATATAAGTATGTTTATCCGTTGTTTAGTACCCATACTAGACTAATACTTACTTTGGGCTAGATGGCGCTGTATAAATATCAATAAATATTTATTTATTTACATATCTATTTCAATTCTCATGCTATAATAGTTTTCAAGTATCCAAAATCGGATTAAAGGAAACCTACACTACATGTTTTTGGGATCACAGGTGTATTATTTCGAAAGTTTTACTTTCCATCGTATATACCTATTTGTTGCTTCTTGATTTTCTCAGAATCATAAGAATGCAATTAAAAATGGTTTTGACATTATCGTTACGGTTAGCAGGGTGAATGAAGAAACCACTATATTAAAATCGGTTTGTACAAAAATTACTACTACCAATAGTCCTCATCCTATGCTGAATGTGTTGTCGACACCTTTATCAATTTTATTTTTACCTAATGGTAAGTGATACTGATACTCATGGACATTCGCAAGGAGTGAAGATTGCGTCGCCAACAAATAAGTACCCATGAGGTACAATGGTTGAGACATCGCTTACTACAGCAAGGGTTACTGGTTAGACCCCCAGTACAAAGATGTGCATGAACAGTCTGTTTGTATTAGTCTGGGTATTTCTATATAATAGTATGTTCGTACAAAAACAACTTTTATAATAATGTTATGTTATTATAAAAGTTGTATACATATATACTATGTTTATCAGTTGTTAAGTAACCTTACTACAAGCTCCTCACTTTATATGGGGCTAAATGGCGCTGTGTGAATGTTGATGGATATTTTATCCAAAAAGCATAGAGATGTTGACAATTCCATTTTCGTAAACCGCACGTTACATATATAGTATTGTAAAATTGTAAAATCACTGGACGCAAGCATTACAACTCCACATGCGATCAAGGGTAATTAAGTAAGGGTGCAGACTGACGGGCGCTTGATTGCCTTAGTCCCCACTCATGACCCGATGATCTTTACCCTTCCGTCTATACCCGCCTTTATGTGTCTATAAAGTGGAATACTGACCTTTGTTTTAACATAAAACATAGATTGAGTTATTGATGTGAAACGACCTAAATCTATTAATGTTCTACATTTACCTTTATAGCTTTTCAATATGACATATTTGATTTATTGATATGCTTAGATTAACAAGAAACTGACCAGAGAAAGTTATTTTTAGGTATTCTTTCTTATCTAAGAAAGACACCACAGATACCTAAAACGATTACACGCGAACAACGTTAATTTTTCACTTGAACATTATCCTGGCTAATATCCAAAAACATAACTACGAACACTTCAGGTGAGCTCGGAACTTCGTAGCGGAAACAAAATACGTCCACTCGACGGGCCGTAGCTCTGTTACCGTAGTTGCTACACTGCTACGAGGTGAGAGCTACGGAATTCTTGCTACGGATTTTCTCTGTTGAAGTCGCCTCAAAGCTTGCTTGTATGTAATTGTATACAGAGAATATTTGTTTGTTTTGGTTGTTATTTTTGGAATTGTAATTTCAAACTGGATTAATAACGGTGGACTGACAAGGCAGAGGCAGAATGACAAAGTGACAATTAGTCGGTTAAATGGCAAAAGAGTGTCATTAAAGCGTAATGACTCTAATATCATATAGTGGTTTCATTAGTAGAACCACAAGTGTTTTACATTCTAGAGATACCAAAAATTGGATAAAATGACGTTAAATAAATCCATTCGTTTAGGTACGGTTTTCAAGATGCGATATCCTAATCATAAACAAATAATAACCATTAAAAATTTTGAAACATTTTAAAATGTTTAAAACTTAAATTTTTTTATTAAACTTATTTCAAAGCCATTTTTCTTTGCCTATAAAGAGCTATGATGTCATTATTGACCTTTTTATAAGGTATTTCGTCATATCCGCCACTCAAGTATCGAGCCTATGTAAATCAGAAACCACGAAATAAAACAACACAAAGACATACATGCATAATTTTGCGTTCATTACCACATTTGATATTTCACTTGGCTTTACCATTTTGAACTTTACCACGTTGAAATATGTTACACAATTTTATTCAGCCCTTCGAGTTAACTTGGCAGAATTGACGTATATGTTAACGAGTGAATAGGTCGGTTCAAAGAATGCCTGTTTACCCCAGTTAAAGCAAAATAAACCTTTTAAAAAATAGCTATTTTCTGCCCAGTGGAATGAAACTGATTGGCGGTGCCGGCAGATGGGAGGTGGCTTGATACGACGTCAACAAAGGGATGATATTGTGAATGTTTTAGCTGAAGTGAAACTCAAACATGAGTTTAAGATTATAATCCCTGGCAAAACCCTTTCGAAAGAAAGCATTCATCATTTCATTAATCGTCCCAATCGAGGGACACGAGCCTATCCGTAAAGGGTGACCTTAGTCCTCAACGCGGGCTCAGTACAAACTGGCAGACTTCACGCACAACCTCTGAATTCCTTCGTAGGCGTGCTCAGATTTCCTCACGCATTTTTCTTTCTCCTCAAGAGCGTCGGCTAAACATTTGATTTCGAAGATTAAAAAAAAATACGTGCTGTAATTCGAACACACCCCTCCAGATCAAGGCAACAGTCCACACCAAGGAGCCATTGACGCTTTGAGACGACAGAAAGTATGAGTATTTATAAATCATAAGGCCTGATACATCTTTTCAGATTATGAAAGCATTGTCTGCTCGGAGAAAGCAATGCCACTCGTGAATAAATAAGCCAATTCTAAAACGACACCGATACCCGCACTTATCGCACGCCAATTGATGATCGTTGTATCGGACTGCTCATCACAATTATGCCTTTTAGCCCGTTTTATGCCTGGTTCCTCACTAGGTATTTTTAATAAATAACTAAAGGTTTAACCGATTACCTTTAAGTACAAATAACTTCAAATGTTTTAAACAGTATATTTTACGAGACAATCATTGGATAAAATAAAATTCAGCTTAGTTGTTGGACTGATGTTAAATCAGCTGTCTATCGGTACCTGTAGTGCTCTGCGTACTTTGCTCTATGATATATATATGATAGTCTTTGCTATTGGAGAAGTTGAATTCATTTGACGACCCATCTTCCTATACATACAAGAAAATACATATATATATATATATATATATATATATATTATAATATATATTATATATATATATATATATATATATATATATATATATATATATATATATATATATAATATATATATATATATATATATATATATATATATATATATATATATATATATATATATATATATATTTAAGTATATATTAATCTACTTAATAATGTATATATGTTCAACGTTAGTATCCATATTAAAGGCTAATTTTTAGTTTGGGACTAAATGGCGCTGAGTAATGTCAGTGGATATATGAAAAATAGGAGATTAATTTTTCCTGATACATATTAAATTAACTCAGACACACTTTCTTCCAACTTCCCCTTATTATCAAAACAGCATTGGCGAAATTTCACCAAAATTCAAACGAGCTACCCCAACTGTAGAGCCTTGAAAGGGTGAAAATTTATGGGTCTATTATTTCTTTGGAGATTCTGTCTTTTTGAACCTTTAGTGAGTGGTTCAAAGATGATGTTATTAGCAAATCTAACAACCAATTGTTGTCATTTGTCTCGTTATTAACGATGTACAGACATATTGCTTTATAAGACTTCACGAGTGGCAGTTGAGAAGATTTTAAATTATAAAAAATTACCCGAAGGGTCGCTGGTGGAAGCTGGATGAGAAAAGCGGAGAACCGGGAAATCTGACGCAAAATTGGGGATGCCTATGTCCAGCAGTGGACTGAGATAGGTTGAATAGAATGGACACATAAAAAATATGTTACTGCAGGAGATATAAAACAAATATATGTACCCCTATGGAAGGGAAATTCTAATTTATTACATATAAATAAAATTGGAGTCTCGGTTTGAATATTAATTTTTTTTCTTTATGCCATGAATATTTAAACGGTACTTACGCCAAAACAACCATTTATAATTTTTTGTCTGTGTGTCTGTTCGTTCCGGTTAATCTCTAAAACGGCTGGACAGATTTAGCCGCGACGTTTTTTGGCAGGTAGCTGATGTGACATGGAAAAAGTTGGGCTTCTTTTATTTCAGAAAAAAAAGGCAATGTTTTACCGCGCGGCGGCCGCGAGCTGTGTGACTTAACGAAGCTATTTTAGGGTATGTTCTACTTGCGGGAGAATATCTTATACGGGTAATACTGTGTATAAGTACGGACGGGTAATAGCTGTAATAAGCTGTGTCGAACAGCTAGAATTAAGTTAAAGTAGAATAATTCCATGCTGTTTCAATCTTGAAGAGAGAGTTGTTTTTTTACAAAATTCAGCTAGGCAACATACCTTTATCGACAAAATTTAAACCAACAGGTAAAATGAAGTATCGTTATGCTCCGCGTTACTTTATTATTCACGCTACATAGCGCTTTTACGTTCTGTAATAACGCGGCGTGATAAAATGATTTCGTAAATATCCTTATGACTTTGGATCGGTTGCCGAGGGTGATTGCGATGCAATTTTCGGGTTAGCTAACATTACATTGCGCATAATTTGATCTAGCTAAGATTTTGGTATTGAGTACGATACCAATATATATTTTTATTGTATGGTGGCATCACGTATCTAAAAGAGCGTGGCTTAGTGTGGACTATTTCCTTCCGATCTGGAGGATGTATGTTTGATTCCCGCCATAAAACAATATCTATTGAAATTTTCGAAATTATAAATATGTACGTTTATCCGATGCTCTTACGGTGAAACAAATCATCATGGAAACCTGCGTACGCCTGCTAGGAGTTTGAAAGATTATGCGTGAAGTCGGCCAATCTGCACTAAACTTGCGTGGACTATTAAGGCCTATACACCCTTTACGGATTGACTTGTGCGGTGGGAACGTATAATGACCTCAGCTCATAAATATGTAGATAGCTTCAATTACACTTGCGAAATATGTAGTCACCGCCACATCTTTCGGAAGTTAAATTTCTGATACTGTTTCGTATTTGTCTTTTTTTAAATCTCTAACTTAAAATAGGTATAGATTATTAGAAATCAAAATTAAAAACGTTATGTGAGGAAACTGAAAATAATGATAGAGATATTATTAGTCAACTTTATCTCCTTAATTTATTATGAATCTAATTAATATACTTTAAAAAAAATTGTAGGTATTTTATGAATATGCATTTTAACCATTACTCAGCTTTCTGACAAATAATGTTAGCAAGAATAACAAACGCAGTATAACACTGAAGCAAGCCCAATAAATAAAATAATAATTAAATAATATATATTCACTGACATTCACACAGCGCCATCTAGCCCCAAGTTAAGCGTGAAGCCTGTATTATAGGTACTAAACAATGGATAAATATACTTAAATACTTTTTTTTGTAAATACATACATATTATACATAGAAAACACCCAGACCATTACAAACAGACATGTTCATGCACACAAATGTTTGTACTGCCCGGGGATCGAACCCGGAACCCTTGGTGTTGCAGTCGACGTCTTAACCGCAACACCAAATGGGTCGTCAAAAATGTAAACGAGCCTAAAGCTCCACTGTTGCGATCTCATAGCTTACGATATGAATTGCCCGTGGAAAAGGCTGAGAGCCTTCTGCGGGCTGAGAGCCATCTGCGCTCGCCAATTGCCCGGTGAAGCTGTTAAGGCCATCTGCAGCCAACAGCAGAAGGCAGTTCGAAAAAACAAGCCCGCGAAAATGACCTTAATTCTGGGAAACCAAGTATGACTTGCGACTAAAGGTAATTCTGAAATCAACCAGCACTTGTGGACCCAGATGGTGTAGCGGTTGAGACGTCGGCTGCTAAACCAAGGTTTCCGGGTTCGATCCCCCAGGCAGTACAAACATTTTTGTGCATGATCATGTATTTTGTAATGGTCAGGTGTTTTCTATGTATAATATGTATATATTTACAAAAAAAGGTATATGAGTATGTTTATCCGTTATTTAGTACCCATAATACAGGCTTCACGCTTAACTTGGGGCTAGATGGCGCTGTATGAATGTCAGTGGATATTTTTAAAATTCAGAATAAATCGAAGATTTCATAACTATTTTACGATTATGCTTCCACAAGCAATTACTTTGCATTACGCACAAAAACGCATTTTTAGTGCGCCTAAGCGGTTATACGCTACGTAAAGAAAATGTTATCCCGTTTGCAAGTAATACACTCACAGCGTAAAAAAAGCAAAGCATTTTTTTAAATTTCACATATTTACTTAGCTGTATTTTTACTAAGAGCCTTCTTAGTGTGAACGCGACCTCAGCTGTTCTGCATTTTGCAAACATGATTTACAGCCCAAGAAAACGGCACGCCGTTTGCAAAGATCGCAGACTCAGTGTGCTCAGCAGTATTATCATCATCAGCTCATGACATGTCCCCACCGATCCATAAAGGTCCGTAGTCGTCCATGCAGGCCCAATGCGGATTGGCCGACTTTACGCACAACCGTTGAATCTCTTCGCAGGTGTGCGTAGGTTTTCACGATGTTTTCCTTCACCGTAAGAGCGTCGGATAACGTTCGTATTGGTACGTGGCATTTTGAACCTGCGCCCTCCAGATCAAAAGGGAAAATTCTTAAAAGCAGTTTTTGTAACTTTTATATATTTTTCTTACATAAACTATCACATTATAATCCGTTGCTTGACACAAAGCTGACTCAGTATGAAACGTATCCTAAGCAATGATATTCTGTATATATAAAGGTAGATACGCCACCCGTGCCTCAAAAACGAACCGCCATAGAGAATACAGTTGTAGGCTCTTGGTTTAGATAAATGTACGCTCATACGAAATACGTGTATGTGTGCTGTCGCTGCATTCGGAATTTTTTCAGTTGTTTTGTGAACATATCACGAATCTATACTTTTTACATCATTGGTCCTAAGCGGCTTTACGCTGCGTAAGCGTGTCTCAAGAAAACGGCATCCCGTTTGCAAATAATGCACAACTCACGTGTTGTGTCGCACGCCATATAATGAATTACGTTTTTATCGTCCGCGTCGGCATTGCCATAATCTCGTGACGTGACTCCGTTGTATTTATTGGTACCACGATAAGTGTACCGTTTAATTCGTGAAAATGTACCCCCAATGTAATTATTTAATGTGCAATATGTTTTGTTTTTCGAACAACGCTCGCTTACAAATCGTTAGGCTGTAAATATGAACGTATGAAAAAAACGGACGGAATATCGCTGACGACAAAAGTATATCAAAATTCGGCTAGTTTTTGTATGACAAGCAACAAATTTTAAGACATTTGGCTCGCATCTGTAAACAGAGCCGAAAAAAACCTGAAAGAGACAGAAACTGGCTTGCGTATCAAAATGATGCTAAAACCAAATTAATAAAATGAAAAAAGGAATTACTTTTTGTAGGTGAATAAACAATCGATTACATATTTCTAGTTAAAAAAAAGATTAATAGAACAAACATCAGAAAATTATTTGGTCAAAATGACATAGACAGCTGTAATTTCGGGTACACATTTTATGTATTAGTGACACTCGTTATTAGCGCGTTCAAACAAACTCCTCAGCTTTATAATATTAGTATTTATTTATTTAATAACTTATGCACTATACAAAAAGACAGTACAAGGGCGAACTTAATGCCTAGAGGCATTCTCTACCAGTTTACCACAAGGCCATGCAGAAAATTAATAATAGGTGCGGTAAAAATAATAATAAAGAAACTTAAAAAATAAAGAACAAAGAAGGTTTAAAGAAACTAAAAACGATACTAAAAAAAAATAAACTCAAATAGTATAGATGACAATGTAACTGTAATTTTTATACATCCATGCCCCAATGTAATTATTGTATGCAAAAGTTTCTTTTGTTTTTCAAGCGCTCGCTTACAAATTGTTAGGCTGTAAACATGTTATTTGGCGTTTGTTAAGTGAATGTTGAAAGCAAAGTTAGGGTGGTGCAGTTCATGAAATGGGCAGTACTTGAGTGCATTTCCGAATAGCTTGTTAGTTTGTATTCGGTTTTACTTTGTACAGTTTGTTTATCCGGGACCGAGTTTGAAGATTGAAAAAGTTTGTTTGCAGAATCAATAGAGCATTTTACGCGGTACCGTGTTTATTTTTATGTATTCGTGTTAAAAAATATTATACATTAATATGTAGGTTTTCTTGCTGCATATAAATGTACTTAGAAATATAGATTTACCAAAACCAGTTCGTAAATTTCTTCATAATAAACTGAGTTACTAACTCAGATTCTAAGTTTACTTCGGAATTAATCTAAGTCGGTAACTTACCGTTGCGATAAATATTGTACTTAAGTAAAATATTAGTTTTATGCACTATTTTTATGTAAATATTTTTATTATGTACATAGAAACACAAAAATTAATAGAAACAGACATGACGAAATGTTTATACTGCACAGAGATCGTAGTCGTGTAGTAGCTGACGTTTCAGCCATTGCTCCCAATAGCGTTAATTACCCATTGAACTAGAAGAAGTGTACCTATCCAGGTACAATGAAAAATTTATAGTTGCTGTCATCTATAATTGTCAATGCTATCAAACAGTTAACTCAAATAAAAAATACAACCAACCTTTATGCATGCCAGTATGCTTATCCTTGAGCACAGTGAGCTCATATATTTTCCCGAACTCTTCGAACATCGGCCGGAGGTCCTCCTCCTCTAAATGCCTCGGAATCTGTCCAATGAACAGCTTCACGGCATCTTTTCCGGCACCGGGCGGCGCGCCGGTTCTTTCCGAAGGAGTCAGTGGTGGTGACTTCAGGTCCTGGTTGACCGAATGCACCGGAGTAGGGGGAGCTGTACTCCCCACCACGCTCCCCCCACTAGACCCCTGCTGGGGCATCACATTCACCAGCTGGTTCTGCATATTGTACCCGAACAAAAATCCCGGGTTCACACTACACAAATTCGTGCCGACTATCATGACTATCACAGATTTGTATTGAACACAAAAACACACACGATCACAGTATTTTGTACTAAAGTTCTCAAATTTGCCTATACTATAAATTCGGTTTGTAGTTTAAAGCTCTGCGATGTTTACTTTCGTTTTTCGAGGGCGAAAGGGTGGGGCGCGCGCGTGTGCGTGACCTGTGCCTGTGTGCGTTCCTCTCGGCTCGCTCGTAATGCGTAGTATTATCGATCGGTATATAGGTACTGTAGTAAGCAATTCTCGACCCTCGTGTTTCCTTTCACTGACGCTGTACGCTTCGCACGTGCTACGCTATAAACAATTCGAGTACGCACTTTTTGCGGGCGAATTACCGCGATTCTACTATTGCAACTTCTCCGCGTTAACTATATATACAACTTAGTATTACAACTTATGTTTATAAGAGAAAATTTGGCACGAATTTATCGAGGTATTGAGCGGTATTTTTTTACTTAAAACTAGTTAGAGTTGGTAGTTAAAACAAATTTGCCGCCAGTTTCGTTCCACGCGGACCGTTCTTGTTGTCACAACGCACGCCGCACTGTTTACAAACAGACCACGTACAAACACGTCTTAATTCGAATATTTTTTTCCAAACAATTCCACACTGAATTTTACCACAGTGCACACACAGTCCGCGGATCCGTTGTTGTTTATCCGGCTTGCAAAATTGCCGGGAAAAAAAAACAATTTGCCGTTAACTTACAATACACTTACGTCTAATTTTCACAACGACAACGACAAACTATGACTTGACGCACAACGAAAAGCACAAGACGACACGAACTAAATTAGGCAACGAATTTGCCGTGTACCCGTCTTTATGCCTACATGACCACTAACCTAAAATTCCCGCGGAGTCCCCTCATAGCGAAAGCTATGGGGAGTTCCGAGATACGGACCTCCCTTTCTCTCTCCCTCACATTTAGATACGCGAGTAAATTCGCTTTTGTGTGAATAGGTTGATTATTCGGTATTTCTTGTCACTGTTGTCAGATGACGTTTCTAGCGACGTTTTCTTGTTGCGAGTGCTCCGATGTCGCGGGTGGGAATTTACGATATACGTAATTTATACGGAGTTTGATCAGTAAACATTCGTGTTTTCATTACGTTGGCAACGTTTCATGTGTTTCAATGCCGACTTAAATTGTTCTGCCGAATGGATTTGAATAGTATTGTTTTATCGGTTCTTTATTTGAATAATGATGTTGAATTCAGTTTTTTTATGTAAATGCCACAGTCGTGTTTGTATACAAATAAACTGCTTACAGGTTGCATTGCTGGATGTGGTATATTAGCGGGTTATGAATGGGGAAAAAGACACTTTATATCTAGGGGCACGGTAGTGGTCCCATCAAGGCGAGCCAAGCGAAACGCAAGGGCACTACTTACCTTTTCATGAAGTGTTTTGTCGTTTTTTCGGACTCTCAAAGAGTTGGTTTTCGATGTATCTAAAATCTGGAAGATCAAACTCTCAGGATATGACGTCGATAGTAAACTAATTAAACAAAGCCTCAATTAAATAACTCTTATACTTAAGGTTTTATTGGTGTCAGAAAAACGCCGATTTCGTCACTGACACAATGATGACCATAAAATTGTTTGGCTACTTACTGAAATGCTAGAAAGCAAAAATTTGGTATGTAATCAAGTTTAGTATACAACCAACAAACAAAACCATAAACTATATAAACGGCACATAACTAAAACATTTTTTTAAATTTTTGTGAGTCTGTTTCTTCCGAGTAATCTCTGATACTGCTGGATCAATTTTGGCGTGACTTTTATTGACATGGAGGAACTGATGTAATAAGAGAAAATTTAGGCTATTTTAAAAACCTTTTTTTTTAAGAAAATAAAGTAATGATGTACCTATAGTTTATAGTTATATGTATTTATAGTTAGATGGTACCCTAGACAAACATGATAGTTTTTGCGGGAGAATACTATATACCATGGGTAACATCGTGTGTAGCTAGTTTTTCTTTTAATTTAAATCTATGTAGAAGTCATACTGCACTTAATATTTACCTTTAAATTCGTATTGCATTAGCAAATTCAAATATTGAATTATATTGTTAAATTTGATTGTTAACTAACATTAGTTTATATTAATACTAATATAAACTAATGTTATTTTAGTTTCGTTTTCATTTGAATCATTTGAAAATCCCCTCACTACAAACCTTAGTGGCTTTTTGTACGGGATTTGATATATATGAATATTGTGAACATTAATAATTATAAAGAAATAAAATATATGGCTGTTCCTTTATATCTATCTGTTTCAGATACTTTTACAGGTTAATATAATACTATAAAATACTTATCTTATCTCAAATTCTCCGATAATCTCACCAATACCCCGATCACGAAGCGAACCTTTGCTATAAAGATCACGTACGAAACCAAAACGTTACTGAACGTATCAATTTGTACTGCGTACGACCATTTCATTACTTGGAATTATTAATAAGCACGAAATCGAGAAGAAAAAACTCGAACGCTGAATAATTTAGCGGCAGACGCTTAGGAGGCACTGCAGAGGGGAACGAGAATTTCACTAAAAGGCCCACGATGTTATTTTATATTTATTTGACTTTTCGGTTTAGCAGGAATACTGGGAAATTAAGGAAGACATACTTGATTAGGTGATCTTTCAGTCAATATCCATATACCTTAGTTAATTATTAATTGCCATTTTTAAATTCTTTTTTATCTCGTCTGTCAATTTTATAAAACCGATGCCATAAATTTATTTGTAGCTGAAAATCAGCGGTTTGCTTTCGGTAAAGCTAATGCTGAGCTATGACCCTTTTGTATCACTGCAACACACATGCCGAGATTCGCTTCTATTTTGCTTTTGCTACTATCTTATCTGTGAAATCTTCGCTGTAATGTTTTATTTTATTGTGTCTAAAAATATTGTGTGTGTTCATTGATATATCTGTATATTGAAATTAAAAAGTCATACCGTACACTTGAATAATGTGTTGTATTTAATCCTACAACTCATCATCATCATCATCATCAGCTCATTAAACGTTCCCACCGAGGGGCACGAGCCTACCCGTATAGGGTGATTAGGCCTTAGTCGTCCACGCGGGCCCAGTGCGGATTGGACGACTTCACACACAACCTTCGAATCTCTTCGCAGGTGTGCGCAGGCTTCCTCACGATGTTTTCTTTCACCGTAAGAGCGTCGGATAACGTACATCTATTTTCGAAAATTCGAAAATACATTGGTACGTGTCGGGTATTGGACCTCAGCCTTCCCGGTAGGAAGGCGACAGTCCACACCACTGAGCCACCGACGCTCTCCTACCTATCCTACAACTACTAGCAACTAGACTTAGTAAATAGCATCTAGGCACCATCGCAGTACCAGATATAGTTTTGTTAAATACCTAATAATATTAAGTACTTTTTTATTTCTATATGAGAGCATTGTAACTAGTAAATTAACCGGGTATAGAAGACCTTACATCCATCGTCTTGGGCGACGGGCGCAAGAAAATGTTAACGCAGAATAAATCGAAAATGTGTCCGCAATTAGAAAACTGAAAAATACCTACGCAAATATGAATACCAAAAAAGTGTTTATACGCCCATAACTGATAAAATACTCATAAAATTTTAGGTTACTTGTACTGATTTTAAATCACAAAGCTAGGCAAATACACCCCTTAATAGATGAGTTTTATAATAAATATTTAATTTATTGTAGAAATGCATTTAAATCCCCATGACTTAAAGAGAAAGGAACCAAAAACTGACACATTCCAAATCTTTTTCAAAAAATGAAGTCTGTTCAGTTCTCTAGTACTTTTTTTAGAACGCCAATAGGTTACTTTTTTGTAGGTCTAAGAATAAAATATTTATTAGTTTCCTTCTTAGTCCTCTTTACTTACTTAGTTTTCTTTAGTCTGGTCAGACGTATCAGTTTCCATCATGACGTGTAAAAAAACCTGATAAAATAAAGTTAGCTTACGAAAGCGACGCAGAATCGCCTAAAACGCCTTCAATGTTTTACCGGACTATAACTCAAGCCCCAAAAATAGCGAGGGGTCGTCCCTCCAGCCTTTATACGAGCGATTTCGATACGAAGTGGCGTCACTCACTCGGGTGATGACGTCACCATAACATCGTAAATACAATAAACAAAGCGATGGTATGCCAACAAATGTTATAATCTAAGTACATGTATGAAAAAGTATACACAAATAAATACTATGCACTCGAAATTTTTATTTAGGTTTTTGTTTCTATTCGAAATAGACTCTTCCTGAAATGAAAAGTGTTATTGTATTTGAATACTCTACCACCGGTTCAGAATAAGTAGGATCTTATTCCCTCTTTTAAATTTTTATTCATAATTGGTTACAGAGTTTTGTCATATACCTACGTAACTTTACAAATATTTTTTAAAAGCTATTTTTAATTAAGAATAAGCATATAGATTTATCCTCTAAAATTTACCTTTATTTATATGATGAAAATACAGCGATATCATAAACTCAAGTTGTACAAGATATGCCAATATTTTTCTGGGTGTAAGCTCTGAATTTAGTCGTAGTAGGCTCATCGCAGTGCTGATATCAATCCATGAATTAAGGTTAATAAACTTCTATGTTTCGGGAATACCTTCTAGCCAGTGAAACAATAGTATCAGGGACCTAAAATCTGTCGTCATGACAGGCTTAGGGCAATGTTGATATGCACCTATTACAGTTAATAATTGTTTGTTTCTTTTAACACTGCATTCTTGCCTTGCACAGTCGGTTTAAATTCTCTGAAAGAAAATCATTTTAAATTACAAACGAATGGCTGACCCCTTGAATGTCCTGATAATCCTGGATAATATCGCTCAAGGAAAACAACTCCACGTATCCGTTACCAAATTTATGCGAAAGTGACAAGACAAACCACTGACATTTCTATGTCATCTACAATATATGCACCCCTCAACTAATTTTCATTTGCTAACCAGAAGACACGTATTTACCATTCTTTGTGGATAACAATGATGTAAAAAGTATGGATTCGTGATATGCTCACAAATCAATCGAAAAGTATTCGAATGCAGTGACATCACACACACACATAATTATTTCAAATTTCTAACACATTTACCTAAACAAAAGAGTACAAAGTACTCTCTTCGGCGGTTCGTTTGTGAGGCACGGATGGCGTATCTACCTTTATATACACAGAATATCATAACCGCAATCACATAACTAGATTAATCGATTATCCGCAAGTGTTTAAAACCTCACACACGTTCCGACAAAATCCAACTCTACTTTTAACACTAACAAACATGATATGTTACCAAAACCACAATTTCCAGCGGCAACTTGGAAAATATTGTCAATTAAGATGGCCGCCATGGCCGGCATACTAACTCGCCTCCCGGCGACGCGCGACTCCACCGGCATACTAATTTGAGCGTAAATTTCACTAACTGCAAATATAGTTTTACCTTGAAAAGTTTTAACGGAATCGGAATGGCGTCTATATAGATATAATAAGACAAGGCTGGTATATGAAGTAGTTAGTAGAAGGCGTAATTTTGTAATATCGTCAAATCGTTTACCTATGTGTAATATTTGAGATGGCGGCTATTACGTAGGGTTTAGGATTCCGTTTATGTCCAGCAAAAACACTTTTATGTACATGAACATGTCTGTATAAGTCTGTAACTACAGTAGTATTTAATATGTATGCATTTATTTATTATTATTTATTATTTATGCACACATAAACATAGAAAATGAACAAATGAGATTGAAATATAAGTACAAAGGTACTACTTATTCCATATGGAATCTCTTCCAGCAGTCCTAAGAAAGGAAAATAAATAATTGAAACAGGCAGATTAAGTGCACATCCATGTATAAGGTTAGTATGTTACGAAATCTTAAACAAATATAAAAACAATAAAATAAAAATACATATTTAATAAACCTCCATCCTCTTTGCAAGAACTACAAACATACAATAAAAACAGAACATTACAATATACATACAAATCAGAACAAAATAATTATATTTATACTCGTATATGTTTTCAATGAAAATAATTAAAATAAATAATTATACATATATAGAATAAATTGATATATCAACTAGAAAGATAGAATTCCTTGACACGTTTTTTAAAAATAGAAACACTAGGACTGTCACGAATCTTAGCGGGAAGAGAGTTCCACAACCTAACTGCATGAACAGTGAATGAATAGGAAAAGAAGTCAGACTTATGCGGTGGAAAAGCAAGTATAGATTTTAAGTGAGACCTGCAAGAATCTTCAGTATTACGAGTAAAAGAAAAACGAGACTTTAAGTACGTGGGATAGAAAGGATTATAAAGAACGTTGTAAAGAAAACAGAGAATACGAGAATTCCTACGAAGTCGAATAGGAAGCCATCCAAGCTCAGACCGATACTGCGAAACATGGTCATACTTCTTAAGCCCAAAAATAAATCGGATGAAAAGGTTTTGTAGACGTTCCAACTTATTCAACTGCTCCTCTGTGGCATCGAGATAGCATACATCAGCATAATCGAGTAAAGGCTGTAAAAGAGATTGGGAAAGAGCAATTTTAGTTGACCTAGGTAAGAAGTTTTGGAGTAATTTTAAAGAGTGCAAGGAAAAATGTACTTTTCGGCTGACATCATTTAATTGACAACTCCAGTCGAGGTGAGAATCAAAGATGATCCCAAGATTTTTAGCTGACTCCGAAAATGGAATCGGAACGCCATCAAAACAAACAGGAGAAACACAAGACAAATCCAACGTGTTACGCAAGCGTCTGCCACCCATGATCATCACCTGGGACTTCTTAGGATTAACCAACAGCCCATAGGAACTGGCCCAAGTACTGACTTTATTCAAATCATCATTGATTGCGGCGATAGCAGAGTCAACATCAGCCACAGGAAAATGTCGATACAGTTGTAAATCATCCGCGTAGAGGTGGTAATGGGACCTGATAACACCTGTTACAGAGTTAATAAAAAGAGAGAAAAGCAAAGGAGACAAGACACCACCCTGAGGAACACCTGCCTTAAGCTCACACCAATCAGAGAAACTTTCGTCAAGACGAATACACTGCGAGCGTCCTCGAAGGTACGAGTTAAACCAAGTCAAAGAATTTGAAGAGAAGTTGAATGACTGAAGAATACCAATAAGAATATCAAAATCAACAGAATTAAAAGCATTGCTGAAGTCAAGCAGAACAAGTACAGTAAGAAACTTGCTCTCCATGGCCCAGCGAATATCATCAGTTACATTAACCAAAGCAGAAACAGTGCTATGACCAATGCGAAAACCAGACTGATATGGGTTCATGAGATTTACAAAACTATAAGTATGTTTGTCCGTTGCTAACTACCTATAGTACAAGCTCAGCGCTTAAATTAAGAGCTTCAAGATGCTGTGTGAATCTAAATGATATTTATTTATATTCACTGATGATCTTGGCTGCACGTCACGCTCTACATATACGTAGACATTTGCTTATGATATCAATATACGTATTTAAGCCAGACTGGCTGCGAATAATGTGTTGGTGAAAAGCTGAAAGAAATTGCAGTCGAAGTGTTTTATCAGAAAACAAAAAAAAACTCAATACGCATTAAATATTTTACCTATTGATCGCTTCAATAAATGTAAGCTTCGAAGACCGCGCTCAACGTTGTGCCTTCACAAAGGGAGTGTGCCCCACTTACGGCAAATTTGTGGGATGAATTTTGTATCCAAAGGTCTTATTTTGCGGTGTAAATTGTTCTGTGTGATTAACCTTTAGTACTAATATATTATAGAATATGAAATCGGAAAGATCGGAAAGACAATATAAAGACACTAAGACTCAATAGAATAAAAGCGCTCATTCACATTTTTTTTTAATGTTATAAGTGTACAGAACGGTCAGGACACTCACCTGATGGTAAGTGATACGCCAAATCATAACAGAGCGGCATTGAAAGAGGCCAACAACTGATACACAGTTATTATCCTCCATCAATGCTGCACCGCGCCCGACATCCGAGACGACAGATGTTAGGTTTCTTAAACCCATAATTTCACTAGCTACAGTGCCCTCATCCCGAAAGTCAAAAGTGCATAATACTCCTGTTTCACGGACGATATCTGGCACTGCGGTGGTACCTACCTAGACGACTCAGTATCAAGTCTACCACCTAGTAAAACCATAAGAAACAAACATAAATAAAGAATTAAATAGTAATAATTATAACAGAAAAATCTTAAATACAAAAAAAAACATTCTGGTCAAGAACTGAAACAAACTTAATTATAACCATACAATTATAACACCACCAGGTGGTACTTAAAACTGCCAAAAAAACGAAAAAGGACATATTCTAAACATAAAAGGATCGATTTTTAGAATTATCAGGAGATTTGATATTCCTAGTTACACAAAACTTGCTTAGTACGTGCCTAAATAAGTTCAGTCACTATCTTGTGATAATATGAATAGTTAACTAGTATTAGGAGTATTCTTATGAATAAATATCTTTTTGTATTTATTTTGTTCTTAGCTTTTTTAAATATATTTGATTAGTTATATTTTAATTTAACAGATGTAATATATTTTTTTATAAGACTTTTCGATATCATTATCGCAAAATGTATCGAAATGGCAATATGTAGCGATGTCAATAACTCGTCCCAGTTTTAAAGTGCGGTACAATTTTTTAGTAAAGGTCATTAACTTACTATTTTTTATTTGATATTTCAAAAGGTTTTGTAGAGACTTAATTGAATAATTACATTTAGCAAGTTGAGTTTGGTATCACTTTTATCTTCTTTCGAGGCATATCAAACATTATTAAATACTATGTACTTTATTCTTATAATTATTATATTTTTTATTTAGATATAATACTTTATTTTTAAGGTTTTTGGTTTGTTGTTAGTGTTATATATTGTAAGTTTTTTATGTATTTATGTTTTTTATGTACCTAGCTGTGACCCGCGTTATAAGATTATATTCTTTCGCAGTAAAACATAACCTTAAAGCGCGCAGCTAAATATTGATTTATTTTTATAAAATAAAAGTATGTTCTAAAATTAAATTGCCTATGCTTTTCCTTATTACATCAGCTTCCTGCCAAAAAAGTCCCATCCTAATTAGTCCAGCCGTTTCAGATTACCGGGAACAAACAGACACTGACAAAAATTTTGATAATAGTGGTTTTGGTGTATGTATCGTATATTTAATTATAAGAATGCAGAAAAATTCTAAAAAAGTTATTTCAATATTTCAAACAGACAGTCAAATTTTATTTATATATAATAGATTGCTTAAAACTAACGTTCAATTATTTCTACATACATTACCACAGTTACAAAATGACCCTCCATCATTACGTAGACTGCTTCAAGCAAGACAGACCGTCTTAACCCTAAAGTTATTTAATTAGATAACTAGGATCACGAGTCCCAGGGAGCTAACTAACTTGATGAAACTTTAAAGTGCTCCAGGATGTTTGGGCTTAACGCACATATTACTCTTAATAGTAAACTCGTGCAAATGCGTACTGCCTGAATAAGTGAAAAGCTTTTGAAATGATTGTTCTCATTTGGTGATTGTTAAACATTATTTAGAAGATATGCATAATATTACTTAGATTTTGGTTAGGTGGCGCTTTATTAATTTCTGCAGATATCAGATATTGAGCGAAAAATAATTTCACTTTTTAACTTAAAAGGGAAATCGAAGTGTTCATCATTATCATCAGCCCATTAAATATCGCTACCGAGTAGCACGAATCCGTATGGGGTGTATAGGCCTTTGTCATCTACGCGACCGCACTGGGTCAACTTCACGCACAACCTCTTTGCAAGCGTGCGTAGGTTTCCTCACGATGATTTCCTTTACTGTAAGAGCGTCGGATAACGTACATAGATAGAAATTCTAAAATTCGAACAAACGTTAGTACATAGCGGAATTTGAACCTGTGCCCTCTAGATCAGAAGGCAACAATCCACACCATTGAGCCACCGACGCTCAAGAGTAGATACAATTTTAAAATAAAACATATGTCTATCAATATCGTAAAGACCTGTCATATCTACGAGTATATCAAACACATGTTGAAAAATAATTGCACATTTGACGACAATTCCTCTATTTCAACTCGGCGAACTATAGACGAGCTTAGATATGACGTCATTATAGTTTTAGTACAGTCGTTTAACTGAACGCTCCCGGAACGCAGCTCTCGATGACGTAGTTGAGATATTTCATCTGGTTTCGGGGTCAGCGCACATAATAGTTCTTATTAAAATATCCAAAATTACGGCTTTAATACCGTACAGAAGAAGAATGGGAGTTAAAAATGTTATCGTCTGTTCAAATTATTGGCATGATGTCCAAATATGACATGGAATATAAAAACAGTTATATTAAATTTCAAATACCGTATTCATTTGTTAATGTTTTATAGTCCTTTCTACATTTTTATTTCAAAAGAGCAGGATGGTTTACCTTAATGATAAGTAAACAATCCAAAGGAGCAAGACTGTGCTTTAATTCGTAAACGGATTTAGTGAAACTATGCGAGTGTCGGAATGGTTGGCGCTCTTTGGGGGAGGCCTATGTTCAGTAGTGGACGATTGTTAGCTAATTGATTGATTGATGTGAATGTCGACTACTTAGATTTGAACCATACAAATAATTTTACTTCTGTTTTATTTTCATGGTTCATTCGGCATGAATGTTACATATCAATATTAATATAACAAAAAAATACTAAAACAAAATCCAGTTTGAATAATGGATCAAAAGAATTAATTATTTTTGGTTGTCAGCACGAAAGTAACCTCGATGATGGTATCTATGCAAATCATAATTTGTTTATTGCAACTAAAATACTGCTAACCATTGCAGCAATTGCACATAGAAACTGAACTTAATAACACTAGGCAATAAATGGTTCGTAATTACTAGTTATTTTTAGGATTTATTTTACGCGTATATGTTGTCGGCTGTTTGAATTGACCTGGTACGTCATGATCATTTGCTCATAACCGGTTCAACGTCGGTGGCTCAATGGTGTGGACTATTGCCCTCCTACCGGGAGGGCTGAGATTCAAATCCCGCTACGTACAAATGTGTTTTCGAATTTTCGAAATTATATGTACGTTATCCGACACTCTTACGGTAAAGGAAATATCGTGAGTAAACCTGCGCACGCTTGCGAAGAGATTCAAAGGTTGTGCGTGAAATCCTCACTGGGCCTGCGTGGATGACTATGGCGTAAACACCCTTACGGGTAGGCTCGTGCCCCTCGGTGGGGACGTTTAATGAGCTGATGATGATGATGATACAGTTCACGATTTTTCACGTACCTTACACAAGTACTGAATTATGAAGTTAAAGTTGCATTTTGCTCCAACTGGTGGCTCTATCACTCTATCAAATAAATATTATCTTTAATTAATCAGTTGACGTCGATCTGCTTCTTGCCACCTTAACCAGGTCATCAGTCCATCTGGTTGGGGGTCGGCCTATGCTTCGTTTTTCGTTACGCGGACGCTTTTCGACAAACTTTCCGCCCTATCAGCCATCGGTTCTACGCACTATCAGCCCGTCTCACTGCCACTTCAACTTGCTTATCCTGTGGGCTTTGTCGTTCACTCTAGTTCCCTACTGATATCCTCGTTCTGGATCTTATAATCTACTCATATCACATTGACCAACCTGGAGGGAAGTAATGATCACAGTTATTGGTTTCCTTCAACACTTTATCTGCCATCGGCAGGCGTTTCAATATGAACACATCGATCTTTTTACTTCATGACACACAAAAATAAGATACCATTTCATATGCAGTTCACTGGGGATTTATGCTACTTCAAACATCAGCTTCTTTGGTAAAACAGACCGAGCCTTGATATATACCATAGAAACCTCGTAGAGTCTCCCGTTCGCCGTCTATACTTGCCTGAAGGTGAAAAAAGTTGGCTTGTTTTTATTTTGTTTCAGAACAAGTGCCAAGCACCGGAGTGCATTTTCAAGGATTTCAAAAAGTTTTCCCATTTGTTATATTTGCCGTGGCGGACGTTTCAAAGATTTGTGTGAATTTCTGTCGTTCGGTATATTGTGAATGAAGTCAATAATAAACTATACATATTATGTATTTTATCTTTAGGTAGATTTCAATCTCTCTTTGACATGTAACAGTCGAAACTTGAAAGAATAGAATCAAGACTCTCCGAATTTTGCGCCCGATATCCCGGTCATCCGCCATATTGTCACATTGGTTTTTAATTGATTTATGGTAAAGTTTTTTTATTTTATAGTCAAAATCAAAATCCATTTAATCAGATTAGGCTTATAAAAAGCTCGTCGAAAATAATACAAAAATACAATAAAAAACAACTGAAATACTAAAGTAAAGCAAAAAACAAAACTGAATTTGATACTTGAAAAAAGCTATATCTTGCTCGATCTCTTCATTTTTTAATATGATTCATCAGTGAACGATGGTGATAATACTCGTGAATAATACCTTAATTAAAAACCTAAGTAATTCGTCAAATTTATTTGTCGATAAAAAAATTTCTCGTTGCATAATACGAACAGGGCAATTATTTTTGGTAAAAATACTTAACGTCACATTAGGGAAGTCGTTAAGGTTTTTAATATAATGTGGATTCCTGACGAAACGTGTGAGGGGAATTATTGTAATGCTGACATTGTTCCGATGTGTTTAACCAATTCCTTACTTCTAGTAATAGTAATTTGGTAGATTATAAATTGAAATTTTTAAGTCGACCTAAGGTGTATTTTTAATTTTTCATCTTATTACGGCCGTTCGACCTCTTTTGACATTTTAATTTTCTTGTTCTTGTTCAACTCAACATTTGCCTCATGTTATTATTAACCAATATAATATCTATTGTGTTTTGGCGTTATTGGCGGTCAAAAGGTTAATATAAAATATTAATAATATTTTATCTTTATTCACAACATCGTGAATACTTCCAAATGCGAGTAAGGTACCAAACCTTTTTTTTTGACATTAAATGGAATTGTGATACAAACATATGTAATACGCTTCTGTTTTCCGGAATGAGGACTATAGCTAGTAAAAATCAGTTGGTATAAAATACTAAACTTCAGTTATTTATTTCCAACAATACAGAATTTCATGCGTAGAAGTATATTTTACCATTATGTCAGCGAACGGATCTTCCTATAATTTTGCAATTGGCACACTTTAAATATTACAGATAGGTAGGTAGATGATTATTTATTGCACATAATAGTTCAAACACTATACAATATTGTACATAGGAAATTGTTACAATTGGCGGCCTTATTACTGAATAGTGATCTCTTCCAGACAACTGACTCTAAAGAGAATGGAATTCATGTTTTGCAACTTTCATATTTTTACCATTCAATCTCGCTTATTTTTACGTTTTTTTGTGGAAATTATCAATGATGCACACAAATATTTTGCAAGCACCAAACCATGCAGCTATAGGAAATGTAACAAAGGTGGAGTATAGTGCGCACGATTTTACAACGAATGAGATATGTACATTCCACCATGTAGGTCTAACACGAGTCACACGTCTCTAACAGCTTTATAATTGTTTTTTTCTGCCCCCCCTATTCCGTGACAAACCCTCACAATAGTTGAGGTACTTTCCCTACCTGTAATTGTGGAGCGAACGTTGTTACAACTCAAATTATGGCCAAGGATCGTGATAAGAGATTATTAAAACAATTCATATCTGAATGAGTCACTCCGGTGTGACATTTATGAATGTTTAACTTAATTCATTTAGTAGTGCGCTGTTACGTTTGTTGGCGCGTTTTGTTACGTTACAAATTGGGCTTGACGCCGTTTTGGGGAGGTTAGCACGTGTGACTGTTGGCCGTGAAATTCCGATCTGAACACATAAATTTTTACCTTAAGGGTACACGTATAGGGAGTGGTTTCCATTGTTCCGTAATAGTTACGTTTTTGCGCATTTTTTCAAAGGCGTACCTTTTTATAGCTATTTTCGTCACATTTCTACATGTCATTAAAAGAGACTGATTTTGTTGTCGACTTAAATTGTAAGTACTATTTTTTTACTTTCGTTTCTTAGACTGAAAAATATTTTAATAAATGTATTATTGCAACATCATTTTAACCGTATTGCTTATTTGTTATCCATAAATACAAACATTTTGGTTTTAACGTTATATATATCATTGATCGTTATCATAATTACAGCCTCAAGAGTCCACTGCTGTAAAAAGGTCTAAAAATTACTTGCAGTGGACACCAAGATGATTCAGTTTCAAGCCTCTCTACTCACGCGATAAAAAATAATACCCAAAGAAAAATAGCTATCTACATATGAAATAACCGTTTATTCATCGGTTCTATAACCGAATAAGATAACCCAAAAGGGTAACGTACAAGAAACAATGATGCAAAATACGCACTCACTCGAAACGGGGGGTTCGTACCCGTTTTCTACTCCCGTGAACTTGTTTTGGACGTTGAATGGCTTAGATTGTAGCTTTGTACACGTGTCTGTTGTTGTGTGGTTATTTTTTAACACACAGAGGAGATAATATTTTGTCACGTAGAAGTAGTCCTTCTTGATTTTTTTTTATGCCTGGTAGTTATGAGATTGTTTATTGTGAAAGGTAATAAATAATAAAAAATATCCACTGACATTCACACAGCGCCATCTAGTCCCAAGTTAAGCGTGAAGCCTATTATGGGTACTAAAACGGATAAATATACTTATATACATTTTTTTTGTAAATACATACATTTATACATAGAAAACATCCAGACCATTACAAACAGACATGTTCATGCACACAAATGTTTGGACTGCCGGGATCGAACCCGGAACCCTTGGTGTTGCAGCCGACGTCTCAATCGCGACACCAAATGGGTCGTCAAAATATATATTAAAATCTTTCAACATTTTGTATTATTTTTATTTTATTCTAATCTTTTAAAATTAGTTAATTAGTTAGTTTATTGTTTATATAAGTAAAAAGTTTTTTTACCTGCAATGATATTCGGTTTTGGGTATCCTTATATTATATAATAAGATACATATAATTTTTGGAATTAAATATTTAAACTTGACTATTAGTAATGTCGACTCGATAAATGCGCTTCCGAGAAGACGCGGAATCATTCCTTGAAAGCCTTGCCATTCATGCAGTCAGGTTCTAGTATAGATCAGCGTCATCATTTGCTTATTAGTTATCCCACCAAACCTTTCATGTGAAATGTTGCTAAGACGGCCGCATAAGGTTTGCGCTGCGAAAAAGATATCAGATCTCAAGTAGAGCCAAGCTTTTGAATTCACACGACCTAACACTTCCGGCCCAAACTTCAACAAATTTACTTATCAGTAAATATGTATGGAAGGCGACAGTCCACACCACTGAGTCACCGACGCTCTACCGACCTTCCTACCGGGAGGGCTGAGTTCAAATCCCGACACGTACCAATGTATTTTCGAATTTTCGAAAAATATATGTTCGTTATCCGACGCTCTTACGGTGAAGGAAACATCGTGAAACCTTCATACACGCCTGCGAAGAGATCGAAGGTTGTGTGTGAAGTCGTCCAATCCGCACGGGCCCGCGTGGACGACTAAGGCCTAATCACCTATACGGGTAGGCTCGTGCCCTCGGTGGGGACATTTAATGAGCTGATTATGATGATGATGATGAATATGTATGGCTTGGCATATTTTTTTCCTCGCCGCACCATTTTGTCTCTTTCTTCATGCCCAAAGGTTAGCTGGTACAGAATGCCACTTGGTATTAAGTTCGCCTTTGCACATTTATTATGTTGTGCAATAAAGTTTAAATAAAAATAAATACATAGTTACATATAAACACCCAGACCAAAACTATCAGACAGTCAGTTGGATTAAAAAGAGTCGTAAATCTCAGATAATTTACTGAAATTGAGGCAAATTAGAGCAAAAACTTTTAATTAAAATACGGAAGTGTGGAAAAAGATACACTTTATAACCCATAAATTTTTCGAACTAGTAATCAAACAAGCAACGTTTTGTTAAACGTGCTTCAACTGTCGTATCGCTCCTTCCTAGGCCACAAGTCCACAAGAGGTCGTCCCGAGACAATTGTCATCGTCTCCCTTTCACCATAGGTCATCAAGGCGGACTGAAAAATTTCATCCATTTGTGGTTGACATTCCCTGTATTCGGACTAAGCGTTTTGCATCTACTTTCATTATGCGTACTGCAAATGAATGGAATGAACTACCTGCGTCTGTGTTTCCGGCCACATACAACTCCGAGGCATTTTAAAAACGAGTGAATAGGCTTTTTCTGGGCAATCTCGCTCCATCTTAGAGCACGTCTCTCCATTAGGATCATCTGTATTCAAGAGCAAGCCCATCGCAATTAAAAAAAAATGTGGGGTTTTATTGTCACACGACCTAACCCTACCGACCCAAACTTCAACAAATTCTACATATCAGTAAATATGTATGGCTGGGCTAATATTTTTTTCTCTCCGCGCCATTTTGTCTTTTGGAGAATGCCACTTGGTATTCAGTTCGCCTTTGGACATTTATCATGTTGTGCAATAAAGTTTAAATAAAAATAAATACATATAATAATAAATACATTAAAGTTGCTCAACGTGCTATGGATGTCAACTGCACGGGATCGGTCCGCGTGGAAATCATTAGGGGAGCAGCAGTGGACTTTCTAGGTTGTAATGATGATGATGATGACATATAATACATAGAAACACCCAGATCAATACAAACGAACAGTCACCGCCATCTGAGCTAAATTAGTAAAGTTGAGACCAATTAGAGCATTTTCAAAGTTTAAACAAAAAAATATATAAATCACGGAAGTGTACACTTTGTAAAAAGGTACACTTTGTAACCCATAATTCATTTTCGAACTAGTAACCAAACAAGTGACGTTCAGTCAAACGTGCTCCAACTGTCGTATTGCTCCTTCCCAGTCCACAAGCCCACAAGAGGTCGTCCCGAGGCAATTGCGGGGTTTTATTGTCACATCACTGCGTCCCGACAAATCCCTGCTCTCCCTAAGGGCCGCGTTTGAAGTTTCCACTACCAGGGTCTAGATACGTGGCGGCCATTATAATGGGAACGGTAAAAGCGGTCATGAGAAGATATTATGATAACAAACAGTGTTATATTTTTTATCGATCAAATTAGTGTGGTATCATCATCAAATTACCCACTGAGGGAACAAGCCTACTCGTAAAGGGTTTAAAGGCCGTAGTCGGTTACACGTGCCCAGTGCGGATTGAACGACTTCACGAACAACCTTTGAACCTCTTCGCAGGCATGCACAGGTTTTCTCACGATGTTTTCCTTCACCGAAAGAGTGTCGCGAATAAACGTACATATAATTTCGAAAAGACTGATACCTACGGGATGGTATTCGAACCTGCGCCCTCCAGATCGAAAGGCAACAATCCACATCAATCAACCACCGACACTCATACATAATCCATGAAGATGATGAAGTGTTATGCATAATTTCAACCAATGGCTTGGAGGTAGCTAGCACTCTCACAGATCAGTCTTCACTGAACATTACACGCAAATACGCAAAAATTAATATATTTTTCTTAGCTATTTCACAATAATAAAGCTAATTTCAGCTTTTCAAAACGTTTTTTTAAAGTTAATATTTTTTTTAAGTCTTTTTGCAATAAAAAACAGCTTGTAAAAAAAACACGAAATTAATGACACCACTTAAAATCGAATCACCGTTGCTCCATTGTTACCTGACAGGACAATGGGCGAAATATTGAATATTTTTTCGTGCACCGCCCATTATGGACCCCAAATTTCGTCCCCATTTAAGTCGAACAGGTTCGAACCGGTTCGGAGAGCATCTCGGCGCGTGCCACTCACCCCGATGAGATTGAAGGTCGTTGAACTGTGGGGTACTGAGCATAACTAGGGGTGACCATGGCAGGTCGATAGTTGGCGCCTTTTTTTGACAAGCAACACAAAATGGGTGTGCAATTTTTTAAAAATAAAATTTCGATCTTATAAGTCCAATATGTATATTCATAAAATAATCGTAAAAAATATTTACAGGCTTATATAAACCAAAATATATCGCTTGTGTTAGATCAAAATAAAATAATTGAAAACAATTAAGTAATGATAATTTTTTAAACAACTAAATAATTTGAATAATTTTTTTAAAGAAAAATTAAAATGATAAATAACTATTTGTGACTATTTTTGGATCTTAATTACTTGTAACAAAAATAAAACTATAAAATCTAAATTTTTTACAGTTCTTAATAAAAATAAGAAAATTTACACGATTTTCTTTACACAGTAATTTCGTCATTAATTTTTACAACAACACAGTTGTAAATAACAAAGATAACAATCACACAGACACGAGGGTTAAAGCGTAGTGACGTCATAATGCTCGTGAGTTTTATTGCATTCCGTTTCATCCCTTGTGACGTTCGATAGCTGTGACAATGTAATGTGATACATTTGTCCTTTTATTTTATTGCTTTTGTAATAAATAAGTACATTTAAATTTATAATTTTTGTGACATTTTATTCTAAATATATATAACTCAAAGGTGATTAACTGACATAGTGATCTATTAACGCACAGCCCAAACTACTGGACGGATTGGGCTGGAATTTGGCTGGAAGTCTGTCAGAGATTCAATTCATTCTTTCCTCCTGATATCACCATGAACACTCATACTCGTAAGAAAGGACGAGTGCTAGCCAATCTTAAAAAAAACACAAAATGCGAGTCGGACTCCGTTCAGTACCGCAGCAACTGGTAACATAAAATAAAATCGTTCTGTTTTTTTGCCATTTGGCTACGGAGCCCTAAAAAGAAAAGGAAATATGGTAAACTCATGGACGTATAAAAAAATACGGCGAGATTGTCATCAATAGAAAAATGTGTGTACGAAATGACATCTGCTGTCTGTGTCATTTTAATAATTTTCCGATATTTTTGGTAATTTCACTAGACACAGTGCCCTCATGAAACACAAAAGTACATAACACCTGTTTTACGGAACGATGTTTGGCACTACGATGGTACCCACCTAGATGAATAAATTATTATCGAATCCACCACCCTGTAGAAAAAAAAACAGGATAAAAAGTTAGCCATTATCCAACATGTCCCATCAATGTAAGATCTCAAGAGTCAGGAATCAATCAATCACAAGGATTAAAAGAAATCGAAGTTGTGTGTGTAAACACGTGTGCGTGTGCGACTACGTGCGTGTGCGTGGCAGTGAGTTTGTGTGCGTGTATTGATGTCACAAACAGGGTAGGTATGTGAAAGTTATCGGATCGTCCCCGTTGTTTAAAAGCGGAGAGAAGAGATGGATATGTGTGAAGGTGGACAATCAATATGTGGAGTTGTCTTGGTATAAATGGTAATACAACTCATTAGCCTCAAAAAATATCGTTTGTAATATTTGTTAATGTTTTATCCGAAAATTGTATCGGAAATATGTATAATTTAGGCAATTAAATAAATGCCTAGTAATTGTTTATGCATTAATACATTAGTTTTGAAATTGTTAGTACTTTTTCTATGGGCTCACAGGCCTGAAATAAACGATGTTGCGCTAATTTACTAAATGATTACCTAAGTAGACCACGCTGTATGTTTGTACTAAAACACAATGCAAATGAAAGCATGGCCTAATCCAATTTTCGAATTACAAGTGAACTCCAAGGTATTGTTGATAACAAATTCAAATTATCCTTGGAATTATTTAGGAAAATGAGATTATATTATTTTTTTGTGGGTCATCAAGTAGAAGAAAAATTGGTGCCGAAGAGTTTAAGTTTAAAATTTTAGCTTCTGTACTATCAAAGACGTAAGTCATCAAGTGCACTTTAGCTGTAAGCTTGGCAGTCGTAATTGTAATTTAGTTTTGAGGTACAGGTCAATTATGAAATGTGTTCTCCAACATCATTAAAATAGTACTTACTGTCCTCAAACTAAGATATCCCGGACTATTAAAATTTAAAATGAAAATGAAAAGTGTTTATTCAGTTTAGGTCCACAGTGTAGAACACTTATGAATGTCAAATGAAGCTACCACTGGTTCGGGAGGTAGTTTTTCACTGAGAAGAAACCAGCAAGAAACTCAGGAGTTACTTTTTTCCAAAAAAAATGTGTTGAATACAGATTCATTTGTAATCGAAATAATTATATAAAGCAAATTATATTTAAATTTTTTATTATGTTAAGTATTGGTAAAAATATAATAATCTACAAAAGTACTATTAAGCAGTTAAGTATTATATAAATTTAAATATAGTCGCGTGCAAGTAAATCGACTCAAGCCTCAAGTGCGCATAAAAAGTGATATAACTAAAAAATGACTTATTTTACCTCTATATAATGTTTTACATAATTAAAGCCTAGTAATTAGGCTTCAATGGTAGCATAATATCAGTAATTTAAATAAACACTTGTACTTAGAATGCAACTGAACGCAACCTCCCGTAAACTGCTCTGCGACACAACCCCCTATAAAACCCCCTGTAATCGTTTTTTTCTTATCAGTCGCTCATTAGACGGACCTGAACACATCTCTCAAATTAAAGCCGTCATTTGAAGAGCCGGGAGGAGCTGACCAGTGATCGTTACATGAAAATGTTCTACTGGATCAAGTTGTCCCTTATCAAGGCTTTATTGGGGAAAATTTCATCTTGATGCATGACAGCCCGATGTCACACTGCTCGGGCCACACGTGATTTCCTGAACGAAGTTGGAATTCACACTATGCATTGGCCAGCGCTCAGCCCGATTAAATCCATTGTGCACATAGGACGAGCTCAAAAGGAAAGTTAGAGCGAGAATCCAGCTCCGACAACATCAATGAGCTCAAGACTGCGTTGTAGAAGAGTGGGGTCGAATACACAATCATCCATTAAAAAGTTGATAAGGTCGATGAAGAATCGCATGAGAGCAGTGATCAGAGTTAGAGAGGGAATACCAAATATTGACACGATATTTTTTTATCTTACGCACATTTTGTTTCATTTAAACACAATAACCCCATACTGTGAAATTGTATGAATTTTCAACATTTTTACATTATCCTTAGCATCACCTTTTTTACTAAACTACTGAATCGATTTTCATGCAACTTACACCATTTTAAAGCTTAATTACTAGGCTTTAATTATGTAACATTATATAGAGGTATAATAAGGATTTTTTAGTTATATCACTGTTATGCGTACTTGAGCTTGAGCGATTTACTTGCACGCGAGTGTAGATGATAACAAAAAAAACAAAAGTAGTGCAGGCGTGAAAATCAACATGTCCATGAGTTTTTATCATTTACTATAGTAAGCTTTTTTTTATTAAAATCGACTTTACATGAGACTTAAACTTATGCGGGGGTAAATCAATTACATTTTGTGGTAGCTTATTAAATATTTAATGCTTAATCCCACAAATGAGTTCCCAACCTTATGCAATCTAAGATTTGGAACGGCAAGTTTGTGTTTGTTCCTAGTGTTCAAACTATGATTATCTGACTTTTTAGAAAATACATATAAATTTTTGTGTACATAGATGACGCAGTCTAGAATGTACTGAGACGGTAATGTTAAAAGATTAATTTGTTTAATAAGTCCCTTAGTGAGTCACGTGATTTAAGGCCATTACAAGGAAACATGTTTCCAGTGCTTACAAATCGTACTCAGATCCTCATATGGATAACCATTGTATAATACAAATCATCACTCCATACATATAGTGCAATTCTTCTGACGACCCATTTGATGTAATGGTTGGGACCTCAGCTATTGCAACAAAGGCAGCAGGTTAAATCCCCAGGAAGTACAAACATTTGTGTGCATGAACATGTTTGTTGTAATGGTCTGGGTGTTTCTATGTATATCGGATACTTATTCGAAAAAATAGATGTATAGTATGTTTATCCGTTATTTTGAACCTATACTACAACCTTTTCGCTTTAATTGTGGCATGATGGCGATGTGTCAATGTCATTGGATATTTATTTATAAAAAAAAAACTTTTTGCCAAGAGAAGTTTTGCAATAAATTAATTAAAAACAATTCATTTGCCTACTCCACAGATCTCCCTGTGCCCACTGTACCCAAAACTGAGTAAGGGCTCGACTCGCGGGAAGTTTATTGATTCCATTACCTAACCGACGTCACACGGCTCCCTCGTCTTACAATGTCACAAGACATCTCTGTGAGATGTTATAAAAGCGATTTGTGGATCTGTGAAACGTTAGGTACATTCAGTGGGCTGTAAAGTCAATAGTAGATATAATGTTAGGACATAAAAGCACCACGATCGTGCAATTTTTTGCCAAACATTTTCCGTTCTGCCATTTATCACAATTATAATAATAATGTCTTTATAATATTGGAATTGTTTTATTAGCAATGATATTTGAACACTTCTCGGCTTATTAAAACCTTAATTAAACAAGGATCAAGTCACTGTAATTTTCGATGCATTTGACCACGGTCCGTGCACCTGGAACGAAAAATCATCAAAGCGCTTACATTAAACCAAAAATATCCGCCCATTTGGGTGCGCTCTAACAAAACTCACAGGCTAATTAAGAGATCAATATAAAGAAACTGATGCGGCCAACAGTTCAGTTTTATAAATCTCAACTGAATTCAATACAATATTTATTGCAAACCGTAATGTATTTAGAAAAGTTGATAAAACGATAATTTCAGATTATGGACCCCGTTAGGGTATAGCAATTGAAAGATAGGATTAATTACTCATTAGGTTTTTAATGCATCAGTATTTATTTACAATAGGGGAAGCAAACAAATAACTCATTTTAGAGTGATACCTTATTCCCATGTATTTAACGAATAATAAAATAGAACAATCATCATAATCAGCTCATTAAACGTCCCCACCGAGGGGCACGAGCCTACCCGTATAGGGTGATTAGGCCTTAGTCGCCCACGCGGGCCCAGTGCGCATTGGACGACTTCACACACAACCTTCGAATCTCTTCGCAGGCGTGCATGAAGGTTTCCTCACGATGTTTTCCTTCACCGTAAGAGCGTCGGATAACGTACAAATATTTTCAAAAATTCGGAAACACATTGGTACGTGTCGGGATTTAAACCTCAGCCCTCCCGGTAGGAAGGCGACAGACCACACCATCGAGTCACCGACGCTCCAATAGAACAATTAACAAATCAATTTATCCCTGTGTTGTATGCGAGCGTCGATGGCTGATTGGTGTGGTCTGTTATTACATTACATCACATAGACCGCCAAACAAAATTGCTGAAATGAAGAGGGCGTAGGACGCTGACAGCTATAACACAGTTTATACTAAAACAGTAGTCATCATGACTCTTGATCTCATAACTTATTGATCTAACTTTACTATTATTATTATATATTCTTTCTATAAACCATGTTTTAAGAAGTGCTGAATAAATATTTTTTATTAAAACTGTAGGTGAGCTTCATCATCATCAGCTATCTAGTGCAAGACCCATCAATACCCGTAATAAATACAATGTTGACATTTACATTTAGTTTGTAAGAAATATTGTAAAACTTTTGCGAAATAACAATAATTATTATTATATTCATTGACATTACTTATACGAGACCAGCTCAAACAAATAAAATTTGTTTAAGTCTTTTATGAATAAATAATTTTTATTATTTTATTTTACTTTTTGCCACTCTGGAATTCCTCGTTCACATGTATAACGTAAGAAATAATTCAGAAGCCGAACCGAACCACGCGAAAGCATTGCACCTTATTTTGTTCCACATACTCAAGATGGTCCGGATAAACACTACCGGAACCGAATATACCTTCGGCCGAAAAAATGCCGTAATAAATCTCTTTGCTGTCAAGTCAGGAGTACACTCCGTCACGGAATAAATCAGGAGTATAGATCGCATCAGGCCTAAGCAGGCAAAAAACTTTGATGTGTTATTTGGACGAGCAGCGGAAATTACGTAAAACTTCTAGTGAGAGTCCGCATGATATCAAATACTTTTTTAATCAGTGATGTGACACATTTTAGACAAGTGCATGTAAACAAATGATGGTGTGGACTGTTGATTTCTGATCGGAAGGCAATGATATTCTGTATATGTAAAGGTAGATTCGCCATCCGTGCCTCAAAACACGAACCGCCAATGAGTATACAGTTTGCATCCTCTTTTTTTGTAAATGTGCGCTCATTCGAATATGTGTATGTGTGCTGTCGCTGCATTCGGAACACTTTTTTCCATTGTTTGGTGAGCAATCAAAACCAAACTTTCAAATCATTGTCGGAAAAGCGCAGATTTAAATCCACCACGTACAATGTGATTTCGGGTTTTCGAAATTATATGGACGCTATCCGACGCTGTTACGGTGAAGGAAATCATCGGTAGGAAATCTGCGCATGCCTGCAAATAGATTCAAAGTTGTGAGTGCAGTCGGCCAATACGCACTGGGCCCGCGTGGACGACTAAGGCTTATACACCCTATACGGGTAGACTCATAACCCTCGGTGGGTACATTTAATGAGCTGATGATAATGACAACGGAAGCGAAACATTACCCAGGCAACTACGGAGAGAATATGAATTTTAGACACTCGGAAACATGCAATGGAAAACAACAGCTAGTTGGTTCATAACCTGACGACAGACCCTTTATTTCCCACCAAGTAGATAGCGCAATAAAAAGCAAACAATCCGAGCAACACGACATCTGTTCCTGGATCAAGGGCGTTGTCGGCCCGAATAAATCACAATATCTCATAGACGGGGCAGTAAGAATTTATCTTTATACTGGGGCGATGGCGCGAATTCACGCAAACACCGGGGTCTGGCACACTAAGACTCGTTTTATTAAGATTGAATAGCTTTTCTTATGAGTATACCTATAAGACTTATTTTTATTTACAACAACCAATTATGACAAGAAATTTCGCATATCTCTTTGGTTTGAACTTAAATTGTCAGATATATCCAGGATATTACTTAAATCATTACATAGTTTGCATATCGTTTTACTAGGTGGTAGACTCGGGACTGAGTCGTCTAGGTAGGTACCACCGCAGTGACAGATATTCCGTGAAATAAGAGTGCTATGCACTTTTGTGAATGAAAAAAGTAGATAGATAAAAATGAAAGCATTCAGTTTAGGTCCTTACAGAACACTTATAAATGAAGCTATCACTGGTTCCGACGGCATTTTTCCACTGAAAGAATCCAGCAAGAAACTGAGTAGTCACTTTTTTCAAAATGTTTGCGTTTTTTACTTGTTATCAATATATCATATTATTTGTTATCAAAATAATTATATAAAGCAAATTAATTCACAATTGTTATCATATTAAGTATTAGTAAAATATATAAATATATATAAGAAAATAACAGCCTCTTAGTGAAACAACCCCGAATGCCATGAGTCGCAATATCGGCGGAGGATTGACGTGATAAGTCCGATTCCAGCACTTACAAAAAACTATTCCAACGTTTTCGACGGTCTCCATCTGATATATATACAAATGGTGTTTCCTTACACATAACCACTAGCTTTTGCGTGCGACTTCGTCCGCGTGGAATAGTTACTTTGTGCTTACGCTAACTTTAGCCTGCTACTTCATTAAAACTGTAAAATCTACTAAGATATTCATTTAAATCGAATGCTGTAAAGGGTATCTTGTTTTAAATTAAGTTCTTGTTATGAATAAAGTATTTGTTGGGATAAGGATTATAACATGTTTTTGAAAACACTTTCGCAAATAATGCATTATTTAAGGTTATTTTATTAGAAAAAAACTGACTTTTTTGAACTTTTCAAGAGGAAAAATGCTGTCATACATTATGGTATATACACAAATTGACGATCCGCCCCTGAACCAATGATATTCTGTATATATAAAGGTACATACGCCATCCGTGCTTCAAAAACCGAAGAGAGTACAGTTTGTACTCTTTTGTTTAGATAAATGTGTTCGAAATTCGAAATATGTGTATGTGTGTTGTACTGCATTTGGAACACTTTTCTATTGTTTTGTAAGCATACCACGAATCCATACTTTTTACATCAATTAACGACGCACTTACTAAGTCATATGCCTCTCTTATTTGGCACCAAATATCCAGGTCCTCCGTCCCTCATCTGGTTGCGCATTACGATGTTAATTTGTCGGTCGACTCGCGCCTGTAATCACTTTACTATAACATTCTCAAGTTAGGCGCCCAGGCTAGCAATTTGCAGGTTGAATATTTTACGCTTAAAATTTCTCTCAAACTCGAAGGAGTTAAATTGGTATGAATATTTATAGGACACGGAATAAAGTTTCGCGTTGTAACTTGAACAAGTTGACATTATTTTGCCAATGACAGTTGCTCGTCTTCTATTTTAACTATTGTGAATACTGTTTAAAGTGTAATTAGGGCATTTTCTATTTATTTACTAAAATTTAAAGATACGACACACAAACAATTGCAAAATGTTTTTCAATACAATATCTAACACTGACACTGAGAATATTAATTTAAAATAAGAAAGGCTTTGTATAAGGTTGTCTTCAACACTTCTTGGTCGCCTTGGTTTTATATTACATGTCGCATCAGTTATACGCTCTTGAAATTGGAAAATACCGTTAAAGTGGAATTCATGAACCTTGAGATTGACACTCAATTTTAAATCACTGGTTTATTAGGTTATTATCACCAAGTATGTTTTTAACTAAATGGCTAACTTTTAAATAGAAATTCTCCCTACGTAATAAGTTTATGAAAACCCGTTGTGGCCACTTAGTCTTACAGCAGACTGTTAATTTGTTTTAAGTAGCAAAATGATTGGTACAGTTAGTTCACTCAACTGATGATAAGTAACACGCCTGACTAAGACAGAGCAGTATTAAAGAAAAAAAAATCTGTATAAACTAATTATTCTACGTCAATATTACTCTGCATCCGTCACCCGAGACGATAATTGTCAGACATATGAGAATATCGCCAGTAATCGCACTAGCTACAGTGTATTCGTCTCGAAACACAAAAGTGCATAACACTCCTGTTTCACGGAACGTTATCTGGCTTTGCAATGGTTTCTACCTAGACGTCTCAGTATCGATTCTAACACCTTGCGAACAAAACAACCAATCATAAACAGTCACTTGAATTTAGAGTAACACCACTTTAAATCTGAATGTAGACTTTGTAGTATTCGAATCTTATCGAGACTATAACCCAGACATTCAGCAACACATTTCAAAACAGACTCCGCCGAAAGTCGAAGCAGGTATTGCTAAATCGCGGGCACTTTCGCAGATAGCAAACATAGATGCAGGACAATGGGGTGTTGTAAATAATTTGTTGGCGCGACATCCGGGGCATCCCTTTCTGTGTCCCGCGCTCGGTCACACCCACCACTCTATTGAGTTTTGGTTGGGACACACGAGCTGTACGTTTATGAAACTTATTGGAAGCAATAAGCTATAGCAGAGCGTCGTGGCTCAGTGTGTGGACTGTCGCCTTCCTACCGGAGGGCTGAGGTTCAAATCCCGACACGTACCAATGTATTTTCGAATTTTCGAAAATATATGTACGTTATCCGACGCTCTTACGGTGAAGGAAACATCGTGAGGAAACTTCATGCACACTGCAAGAGATTCGAAGGTTGTGTGTGAAGTCGTCCAATCCGCACTGGGCCCGCGTGGACGACTAAGGCCTAATCACCCTTAGGGTAGGCTCGTGCCCCTCGGTGGGGACGTTTAATGAGCTGATGATGATGATGAATGATGATTGGAAGCAAATATTTGACGACCCATCTGGTGTAAGAGTCGGCTGCTACACCAAGGGTTCCGGGTTCGATCCCCGGGCAGTACAAACATTTGTGTACATGAACATGTCTGTTTGTAATGGTCTAGGTGTTTTTTATGTATAATATGTATGTATTTACAAAAAATATGTGTATAAGCATGTTTATCTGTTGTTTAGTACCTACCCATAATAAAGGCTTCACGCTTAACTTGGAGCTAGATGGCGTTGTGTGAATAGATATTTAACCCCTAACACCCTTAATCGTGCGGGTGCTTTTAAAAATAGCAGAAAATTAACAACAGTGTTAAACCTAATTCCTTCGTATTATTATTTTTGGTTTTTATTGGTACTAGCAATACCCCGTATATTGATTCGTATGCATTAACTACATGCTTATAAATCTATATACGGGATATAAAACCGTTATTTCAATATTACGATCAGACACTAATTTTTTTATATGTTTTGTCGCGTTAAAATAATAATATAACGTTACAGTTTAAATTGTAACCCAGCTGCTAAGCGATGAAATTATGGTAAAGCCATGATGTTTCGAGGAGAGGTGAGATTATTGATTAGAATTTTAAGCAAATAAATTAAGTTTTCATTCAATTTTCTATGGATACGTGAATCTAGGCAAATAAGCAAATTTATAATGTTAGCCAATAAAATCTCGATTCCGAAGAAGCAACGATTATGTGGCTGTCTTTTGAGAAGCAGAGCGAAAAATAAAACATTTTGACGGAAAAGGGCTATTTCCCTCACTTGGCAAAACATAACACGAAGCATTATATGTGAGACCGTGATTTTTGGCAGCAAATTGACTGCGTATAGTATCACACTGATTGAAGACCATAGATACTATGATACTCATACCTATTGACCATAATTTAATTATTGTTCTATTGTTGTACAATTTGTGTGCTATTATTTGCAACATTTTTGTTTTATACATTCGTATCTTATGTGTATATAGTATTTTTTCACTCCAAATTGACAGCTTAAAAATCGAATGATCTGTGATACAACACTTTATTTTTCCAAGCCGTATGTCCAATATCAATCGCCCTACGGCCTGTAAGGTTGTGAATATGGATTTGAAAAAATCGCCTCCAGCCATTCCTTCTGGATAACTCACAAATGGATTTTTAAAGCTATCTCCGAAGACTTCCTTTGATGACGACAAACAAAGGCGGAATAATAATTCGGGCTCCCTTAAAGGCGAAGCATCGATTTACGTCGTTAACTTTATTGGAAAAGGATATTTTATCTTTTGTAATAAGAATACGTACAAAGAAATTCATTTTTCTATTCCAAATGAGACCGTGTTCGAAATTCAAATTGTTTGAAATTTAGTCGATTGTTGAGTATTGGAGAGACAGCGATATTCAAACTATGTCAATATAAGATGGATATTTTAATAATGAAATGGAATTTTCAAAGGACATGCTCAGGTCATGCTACGTCTTGAATTTTGAAGTCTACATAATTGTGTATGGTTATTACATTGATAGTAATGGCACTGAACTCGTCTAGTTTTCAAAGAATATAAAAACATAATTGAATTAATAATAATGAGGTCAAAATCATTTCGTGGGTACAACTTTCTCGAAAAGCGACATGCACTTTTTTTGCCTAGTCTGTGATGTCCTAGCTTGCCAACATCATTCCCACAGGGGCATACAGTGATATATTTAAGTTTACGTTTTTTTATTCGAAACTATGCGACAGTCTCGATACCTTCCATTTTACCACTCCTATCTTCATTAAAACATAACCAAATAACACAAAACCCGTTGTAATAACTCAAAACGTAACACCACAAAATTATAATCCAGCTGCGAAAACAACGGGCTGTATCAAAAAGGGAATAAAAATCGCACCGGAATTAAAACCTCGCGTAAATACGGCACACGCGTTTGCAAACGCACGTCATAAAAAAGTCGCCGGCACATGTCGCTTGAACTGTTGCGATGTTCTAATAGCCAATTTAAGTAACTGTATATTTTTTGTTATGTTGGTATTTAATATTTTATCATTTAAGTAGATGGCGTTAATGGTGTATTAGCTCTCGGTAATATTTCGTTTGTAAATTTCTGTAGGAGATTTTTTGAAAATGATTTACGATTATCTTTTTAAATAAAACCATTTCATTTATCTCATCCCTTGTTTTCAATGAAGTGTATGCTACAAGCCATAGAACTTTGACCTTGGCTGATAAAATTTTAAACACAAACCCCAGAGACCTTGTCATATTTCTGTAAATGAAACACGCGAGCGCATTTTAGAAACGCCTGATAAACTGCAAGAACTAATTATTTTGGGCATTGTCTAAAAACCATCTCCTTTGAATAATTGTTAGAAACCAATAAAATCCTCAGGTAGCAGATGGATGTCAACTGCAAAGGATCGGTTCGCGTGGAAATCATTAGGGGAGGCCTTCGTTCAGCAGTGGACGTTTTAGGTTGTAATGATGATGATGAATAAACGTTTTCTGTGGAATTCTGACGCCCGTCTGTTAACCTCGTTCCGTACGCATTTCAGCAGATTATTATCACGGTGGTAATTGAAATTCAGGCTCATATTCAACACTGTGTCAGTCACTTATTATTTACTATTCATGCCACATTATTAAACCTGACAAGTTTGTTATGGATATGGCTATGGATATAGGCTACGACAAAACAAATACAAAACTATTTATTACAGTTTAATAGAAGAATCCTGATGGACCGTCGACCAGCGAAAGGTCGCTGGTGGCTGGATGAGAAAAGCGGATGGCCGGGATATCTGGCGCAAAATGGGGAAGACCTATGTACAGCAGTGGACTTTTATAGGTTAAAGTGAGAATAGAAGAAATGAGATTCTGAAACCGCCTCTTTATGTTTAAAGTATTACTTACATATATACATCTTCCCGTGAAATACAAGTGTTATGCACTTCTGTGTTACTGGAACAGGGCACTGAAGTTTTTAAAATAATGGTGTCAGTGACGTAAATCTATCATCTAACCTGTCGACAGAAATATGGATAGCTTTGCAGAAATGTGACGGAAAATTATAACATTGTACAATTATAGGTTTCTTACAACATCGTGTCATTCATTTTCCGAGCTGTATGAAAAGTTTACATACGACTTAAGAAATAAAACTATTATTTGTGTTCAATTTGGTTATTTCATCGGGGCTTAAATATTGGTTGAATTCATTTAATTTATGTTTATTAATTTATTTGTTGTTTAAATATTTAATTAGCATTGTATTTGTATATTGTATGAATGTATTTTAAATTCTCAAAAATTACGTCCGCCAAACTCAATAAAAACCGATTTAAAACTATTCAGTTGAGGCTAAAAAATCAGTAGCTTGCTTTAAACTTTTACAAATCACTGAGACAAACTTTGAAGTTGTTTTTTCTGTATATTGATGTGCTCTCGGGTTCTGCTGTATGTTTTATGATAGTGTGTTCATTGATACAAATACAAGCTTATCATCTATTGAGTACCTATATAGACTGTTAGTATCACATCGTTTAGACCTAAAATGCCGTCGGCAATATCTAACCCACATATTTGTGTTCCATTAATCCAACAGTTCGCAAGCACTGTGCAAACAGGGTACAGACGAGGCGATCTCACGTCTCTGTCTACACCAGCCGATAGAAAGGGATAGATGCACAATTATTGACTGTAATCCCGGCACATGATGGCTTAATGTTAACATTAGTTCGCCGCAAGCGTCGGTTCGTGTTTCGATATCTAGTCATTTAAAAGCTGGATCAATACCATTGTTAGTCATAAATATTTGAACGTATAAATTGTCTTATGTTTTAACGTAAATATGTTCTAATAATACATTTAACAGTGTCGCCATCTTTGATTTGTATACAAAGTTAATAGTTAGTCTTTATGCTTCCAGTAAGAAAAAACTTTTCATATATCATTACGAAATTACTGTATTTATTAAATTAAGTTGTCAAATGGCATACACTTATATTAACATGAATTGTAATAATTGTATCAAATGTAACAGTCTCAATATTACATTTATTCAACCGGAATTGGTGCAGTGGCGCCACCTTTATGAATACTTTTGTTAATTATTTAGTACAGTCATAATGTTGACTTCCGATTAAAGGGTATAAAAACTGTTTATAAGCATGCAATTGATTGATTCTCTTGTAAAGTGTGAAAGAATAAACATCTCTTGTGAAAACTGTTTTACTGTTTTTAAACATACCAATACTATGTATTGTTAGTTTGATATTAGGTATTATTGTATAAGTAAATAAAGCAGCTATCGCAAAATAATAGTAAATAAAATCTTGACCGATTTAGAAGTCTTAGGCCCGTATTGACTCAAGCATTGATCGTTACTTAAATAGAGTTAGAAAGGGATGTCGCTTTTTATCGCACAAAGCGCGATCTTTTTCCAAAAAAAAAATCAAAGAATCTCGTACTAGAATACGATCTAAATGAAATAGTAAGCATTAATAATAACACAGTTTATATCAAGACATTACCTAACATCCAAAGTTCCAATTACAATAAAACAAAGTTGTGACCACAGTCATGGCGGCCATTTTGACTAAATTGTCACGGGCGTTTGCGACCGAGTGCGTTTTACTGCTTTTCCTAATTCAGGGATAGTGACGTCACGATCGGCGCTATATCTTTTTTACCCTGATATTTAAGGGAGCTCCTTTAGGGTAATCTTGTAAATCATTTTGCCGACATTGAATCAAGGTTATCTTGCTTCGGTTAAGTTTAAATAAGAAATCTACATACGAGTATTATTGGTACGTATTAGACGACCCATCAATTTGGTGCTATGGTAGAGACGTCAGCTACTACACCAAGGGTTCCGGATTCGATCCCCGGGCAGTACAAATATTTGTGTGCATGAATATGTCTGTTTGAATTGGTCTAGGTGTTTTCTATGTAAAACACGTATGTATTAATAGTAAAAATTAATAGTAAGTGTTATTACTTACCTGATTGGGATGTAAAGAAAATATCTTGTTATTTAAAAAAAAACAATTATATTTAAGATATACGCTTTTAAGGCTAATCTAATCTGATGACCTCATAGTTTGATTAGACTAGTGCAAATTTTAATAGTATTTTTTGGAATGCTCACACAAGTATTTTCTTGTCATAGTTAAGGGGTTTCGGGTCGATGTGACGTAGAGATTAAGCTTTTTTTTCTTGCAGAACTACCTTGGAGATCATACGTCATCAATGACATTACAAGATCCTGTTACTTTACTACATAATGTCACTAATCTATACATCATGCGGAGCTCATTATAACATCCCCAACGAGGGGCACGAGCCTACCCGTGGCGGGGTGTATAAGCCTTAGTCGTTCACGTGGGCCCAGTGCGGATAGGCCGACTTCACGCACAACCTTTGAATTTCTTCGTAGGCGTGCGCAGGTTTCCTCATGATGTTATCCTTCACCGTAAGAGCGTCGGATAAACGTTCATATAATTTCGAAAATTCGGAAAGACTTTGGAAGATGGCGGGATTCGAACCTGCACCCACCAGATCGAAAGGCAACAGTCCACACCGATGAGCCACTGACGCTCTCCATATATCATTACGGTAATATTTTTCCTTCTTTATCCTGAATATCCGGAACAAAATGTAGCCATCATCCTAAATCAGGCTCGGAAAACGCATATTTCTTAGTTGATTTGTATTTGTGATGGTTTCCTTGTACCATTACATAAAACAATATTTTATTGTGATTCTTTAACCATTATTTGAAGACTGTCTTATGATGAAGTAACAGTATATTTATTTATTTTTGGAAGATTTACAGTTTCAATAGACACTATACAAAAGTACTACAATTGGGGAGGGAATCACAAAAGATCTTTTAGATCGAGGTGACTATAGGTCTTAAATAGCCTGAATAACCTCCCCCTGATATTCGAATAATGAAAAAGTATAACAATATGATAATAGCACAATACTAATTACAAATCTGCACATATGAGTCATCAGCATCAGTTTACAAAAGTCATATTAAGGTAACCACAATCACATTAAATATGTTCTGAAACGAAAATATTAAATTATATAATATCATCAAGGTTCAAGAGCCTCAAATTACGATTATAGCATTTGTTTTTTATCGGGGGCACACTAGTGAAAAACAGGTCAATATCAATGGGCAAAACGGAAAAACTACGACTACTACGAACTAGAAATGTGTTCTGCTTGTAATTAGTATTCTTGGGTGCTACATTTAATACTGACCGTGAATCTTAGAGACCATCTGAGGGCTGTCAAGAAACAAATGTCGCTTATGAATAAATAAATATTTACTGACATTCACGCAGCACCATCTAGCCCGAAGTTAAGCGTGAAGCCTTTAGTATGGGTACTAGACAACGGATAAACATACTTATATACTTTTTTTAACACATGCACATTAAACATATAAAACACCCAGACCAATACAAACAGACATGTTCATGCACACAAATGTTTGTACTGCCCGGGGATCGAACCCGGAACCCTTGGTGTAGTAGCTGACGTCTCAACCATTACACCAAATGGGTCGTCGTTATGTTACGCCGCGTCGCAAGAGACAGGAAATGGTACCGCTTACATCTGTGTTGATAGTTTTTACTCCTCAAGTGTGCCTTATAATCAAAATATCGCAGAAAACGTTTTTGAATAAGTTCAATCGATTTATGTATACAACATAATGGGATTTCCAAATTTGGGATGCGTATTCCATATGACTGCGGACGAATGCACAATATAAAATTTTTACAGTCTTCAGTGACCAAAAATCTACTGATCATAATACAGGTAAGAGCCTTTGATGCTTTACCAACGATAAAATATGTATGTTTATCAAAATGCGTGTAGACACTATGGGTCTAGCACGTCTAATTAAACATATGAAAATCCAACTACCCCTGATGTTAGAGTTTCATGATCACCATCTTCCACTTATTTTTGAGTTTTTTCTGAAGCACGGAATTTTCTTTCCGTTCTGAATATCAGACGATTCAGGCTGCAATATTCCAAACTATTAATATCAAAATAAAAACACACGAAGTGTCTTTCTTTATATGCCTTGGCGCCCAAATCATTTGTAAGATTTGAATTTTAGCAGATTTTCGAAAGAAGTCAGCAACGTTAAGACTGTCAGATCAAAAATACAGTTATTGACTATGGAAGCAGTTGCTGAAACTCGGAGCTTAAACGGTTCTGTGAATTCATTATTATATTATCGATTCCTTATATATTTTAATAAAAATTTTTGATATTAATTTGTTTCTTTTTATTCATAGTGGTGCTATATATTTGTCTAGTTTTAAATATAATTAATGTTCGTAATTAATGAAAATGAATTTATAATTTTTATCACATCTTTATATTAATGTAGTTAAGTAATTTTAGTTTTAATTTTAAGTTATTTATTTTAATTCAATGTAATGTTTTTGATTGATTTATTGGTTATTTGATAAAAAAAATGTACATGACTACGTCATAGATATTATTTCAAAAGCTATTAAACTAGCAACTCTGAGAGCTAGCCTACTATAATTGCAAGCTATTACCGCGCGGTCACAAATCACAGATACCGTATCGATATACATACCTCATACTGTGATATTGTGGTCAGCGCTGACTCGGTAATTACGAGTGGCCGTGTGTATGACTGATGAATGCGTTTGCATGTTGCACCACTAACGCTTGAGACTATGAATGTATATTTCTGTATGTACGAGTATAGAGAGCGTCGGTGGCTCAATGGTGTAGACTGTTGCCTCCCGATTCGGGGGGAGCAGGTTCAAATCCTGCCACATACAGGTGTGTTTTCAATTTTTTAAATTACATAGACGTTATCCGACGCCCTTACGGTGAAGGAAAACATCGTGAGGAAACCTTGATCTATGGAAACATATTTGCCAAAACTCACTTGGTCCAGTGGGTCAGTATGAAAAGTAACTCTAATGAGAAAAATAACTAAATTATAAACAATTACAATTTGTCAAGAAGAATTCTCATTGAAAGATCAGTACTTCCTGAGGTTTTTTAAATGACAAAATGTACAAGACGGTCAGGACGCTCACTTGATAGTTGGTTGATACGCCTAACCAACAACAACTGATGAACAGTTATTATTCTCCTCAAATTCTACTCTCTAGACAACATATGTTAGGTCTCTTGTACCCGGTAATTCCACTAGCTACATACCCTCATCCCGAAACACAGAAGTGCAAAACACTTCTATTCACGGGAAAATATCTGGCACTGCGGTGGTACCTACCTATACGACTTAGTACCGAGTCTACCACCTAGTAAAATTGTATAGATAAAAACACAAGACATTTTCTTAACTTGTTCTTAATATATAGGATTTTGGGTAACTTGAAGGTCATCAGATTTATTATGATTTGGACGACAATATTTGAACAACATAAAACTATCAACATCACCCAGAGTCCATAACTGTCGTTCGGTCACAAATCACATGCATGATATCAATAACGCGACGCCACTGCCATGAATTCGTGTAATTATCTGTGATTATGACGGATGGCATGCATTCTGCGGTCGCGATGCAACTTCACTGACGCTTATATTACATCTGTTTTAATTTCCTCACGTTCCTGTAGAGCGTCGGTGGCTCAGTGGTGTGGACTGTCGCCTTCCTACCGGGAGGGCTGAGGTTCAAATCCCGACACGTACCAATGTATTTTCGAATTTTCGAAAAATATATGTACGTTATCCGACGCTCTTACGGTGAAGGAAAACATCGTGAGGAAACCTTCATGCACGCCTGCGAAGAGATTCGAAGGTTGTGTGTGAAGTCGTCCAATCCGCACTGGGCCCGCGTGGACGACTAAGGCCTAATCACCCTATACGGGTAGGCTCGTGCCCCTCGGTGGGGACGTTTAATGAGCTGATGATGATGAATTTCCTCACAAGGCACAATGATTAGATACGCTAGCTAATAATAAATTCTGACTTATAATGTTTACGTGTTTATGCGGTATGAAAAGGTGTATGATAAAAAACGCGAGTGCATGACTGCACTAGGTATAGTGGATAGGCCAAAGGTCATTAACAATCATCTCATATACTATATTGTTATATGTCGTCTCTTCTCGAAGATCCTACTTATTCCGAACCGGTGGTAGAGTCACAAAAAATATGATAATAATAACAATTGACGATTCAAAAGTATCTGTAACAGATTTATTTGAATAAAGATTTTTTCTTTCTTTCTTTCTTTCTGTTCTAATATTTTGAGGGTGCATTTTATTTTAAATAAAATTATTATTCTATTTTCTTTAAAAATTAAAGAGAATATTTTTTTAAGAAAGGCGCAGATAATGGAGAGCATTGCTATGTGAAGAGACCTAGGTCAACTAGTTGGGCAGCGCCCAGTGGGCCGCCCTAGGTACCGCTGGAAGGAATCTGATCCGCATGAATTTCCAGTCAGTGATTGGATCGATAAAGATGGCGATTGTTTCGGAGGCCACGGCTCGGGGTAAGAAATTATTTATTTTATTTTATTTTATAAGGTACATCAACAGAATATAAACAAATCATCCGTAATACAGCATAATACATAACTTTTTAAATTTATATCCCAATTACAGATTGTACACAGCATTTTTAACAAATAATAGCAAACATGCAAAGATGAACGGAACAGCGAAAAATGATTGACATGAATTACACTTACACAATATTTTTTTTAATGAACAGTTAAAGATGTCAGTGTGAGAGCAATGATTATTATAGAATCGCATCATCATTTAGAAAATATAAGTTCTTGAATATTTCCATACGTTGCATATTATAGGTTTGGTGCACTTTTAAGTCTTTTATTTTTTGGGTTAAGATGATACGTAGTGACATCATTAGTACAACCAACCTATGTCATGTCAGTGAGTAAACTTTATTCTTGATAATTGACTAATTTTGGTAAGTGTTACTAGAATTTTACCATTAACGTTTAACGTTTTGAATTATGGTTTAAAATCCATTTATCGTAAATAAAAAAAATATGAACCCACTTGTATGTAACAACTAATATTTTTTGCTAAACACAGCAATGGTGTTTTGTTACAATTTGATGTTGAACTTACTTAAATATCACATCTACATCACCACCTAAATCGCAGCTCCGAATGGTACTTTTGAAAAATAACGCTCATTCAAAACAAACGCTATCCATTCTACCGTACCTATTGTTTCTAATCCCAACTGGTTTTGCATCCAATGAATATTTGCTCAAAACATTTTGGCGCGTAGGACACCGTTGTCGATGTACCACGACCAATATAACTTGGTACTTTGCGCGAGCAATTTTCGACCTTGTCCCCGAGCTGTAGGATTTCATACATATACCTTTTTAAATCAGCGATTAGAAATATTCGATTTTATCGTTAACGTACATGTGTATTTCAGTTCCGTTTTTCAAGCACTATATCCGACGGGAGCGTTCGAAATGCAAAGTTTTGAGAGCATAATAACAATTGGATATGTTTAATACGATTTGCTTGTAAAGTTGGTACATTGGAACGTAAAATAATGGTTAATTCCAAGGAATTCGATTCCGAATTCCGAGAGTTTGTTGTATAATATTGTTTTACTCCTACATAATATAAAATTATTCACATATTGTTATTACTGATTTATTGACAAAGTAATTGTTCAATGGTTCCCAACTTAAACCCGGAACAATAATATCTCAAACCTTTATTTCAATAGACGTTTAACTTCTTTCATTAAACCATCTTATTTTTTTCACAACACTGTACGGGTGAAATTCTAAACATTTAAAATGAACTTCGTACTGAATTAAATGCAAACAAAGCCCACGATTACCATAGAGATTTTTTCCAAAACCAACCGACGCTTGATAAATTTTAATTTACGGAGTTATCACAGCAGTATGCAAATGAGCCATATAAAAATGTTAATTAGAACCCGAGCTTGCTGATACCGCTGAACCTGGCTCGTGTACTTCATTATAGAAGCGTTACTACTTTTCTATGAGGAATTTAAACTTTTAAAAAATAAGAATTATAATGAAAAATGCAGCAAATTTTATATCAAAACATTAACTTGACATTTTGGTACCTGAACACTAAAGGAAACAATTATTAACTGTAGGAAGTTTTAATGTTGATTAGAAGAATTTTAAATCAACTAAGAGTAAAAAAACTGCTCATTTTAAAACAGCATTTCAAAACATCATCATCATCATCAGCTCATTTAACGTCCCCACCGAGGGGCACGAGCCTACCCATATAGGGTGATTAGGCCTCAGTCGTCCACGCGGGCCCAGTGCGGATTGGACGACTTCACACACAACCTTCGAATCTCTTCGCAGACGTGCATGAAGGTTTCCTCACGATGTTTTCCTTCACCGTAAGAGCGTCGGATAACGTACATATATATTTCGAAAATTCGAAAATACATTGGTACTTGTCGGGATTTGAACCTCAGCCCTCCCGGTAGGAAGGCGACAGTCCACACCACTGAGCCACCGACGCTCCTCATTTCAAAACGTTTTCAAGGAAAATTTTGAGTTTTTAAATTAGTTGACCACACAGGCGATATTAGTATGAAATACCATAGTTATGATATTTGGGTATGAAATTTTAGGAGTTATATACTTAGCCACTTACTGTCCTTCAACAGTATTTCAAATAAATTTCGGTTCATACTTCTGACAAAATTAATGATAAAAATGACTTCTTAGACATACATTTGTAAACTTTATTTAGTAATTTTCTCAATCAAAAACATTTCATTCAAGCATAATCTGCATATATAAATAGACGTCCAATTTATTCCAACGATACTTTTTGCCCATCCAATTTGTTTCTCATTCTAATCCCAATAAAAACCAGAGTGCGCTGAAAATAATAATTTTCGTCAAAGCCAATCCCGAAATTAAATCTGGCTCACAGGCCAATAACGGTTATTGTAAAAATTCGCCTACTGCAAAACGTAATTGAATGCGTGAGGTTTACGAGACATTCGTTTTTGGACGAACTGGCGAACGATGTGCTCCACACGTTGTGGTTTTGTAGGATTATTTTAAACCACAATTATGAGTACAGTCCACAACAGGTATTTGTTCACAAGTTTACGTTACGTTTAGTCGCCCAACAAGTTGTTTAGCAAGCTATGCTCGCGGTCTCTCTTAAGGATAAAATCAAAACGATTATCTTGCGAACTAAAGCTACCGAAATAGATCGCCGCATCAGCAAGTTAAATTGGCAGTGGGCGGGTCACATTACATATCGCAGAACCGATGACTGTTGCATCTGACGGGTGGAGACCGCGTCTTGGCAAGCGTAGCGTATAGCGTCGTCCGATCCAATGGACCGACGACTTGCGAAAGGTCGTTGGTGGAGGCTAGATGAAAGTGGAGGACCGGGATAGCTGGTCAAAATGAGAGGCCTATGTCCAGTGAACCGTAATAGGTTGAAAAGACTGAGAATGCACACTTTACGGCTAGCAAAAATATAATATCGTGGTCTATGTCACGAACTGCGCACTATCACTTCATTTGAACCAGACAACTCTATCAGCGTTTTTACTTTATTAACGTCTCTCTTCATTTCTGGAACCTGTAGGATTATCTATCCATACGCCAGCTTAGTTATTTCAAACGTATGTAAGAAACTCATAAAGGATATCCCGTCTTCCAAGTTATCACGAAAAAGTTTAAATCTGGTCACCCTACGCAAACGGGTTGTCATTTATCTGGTCCGTGTAAAAATCTGAAATGGAGCGACTCTCACAAATTGTGGACGCCCAAGGCTGTTGACCATCGCTTACACACGCCGGATTCAAAACGTTACACGTTTTCGTTCCCGAAGCTTCTAGATAGAAAATGTTTTGGAAACACAAACATCGCACGTGGAATAAAAGCTGGTGTAAATAAGCTTTGTTATTTTGACGTGTCATACGAAACAAAACTTTTACTCGTTTTCAAAACATTTTCTTTCCTTTCTGTTCGTTGGAGACACATTGCTAAAGTGCTAACAATAAAGTGAGCATGAAACCAAAATAAAAAATCTTTCACATAATATCGAGGTTAAAATCTTACTCTGGTAAAGGTATCTCCTTTAGGCTTCTTGTGTCAAAGAGGACTTTAGGGCGAGCCCATATGCTCTCCATTAAGAAAGAAATAATGGTTCTTCACCTAAGGAAATTTTGACTAGCCATCAATATGTGTTCTCAGGAAACTTCATTCAGTGATAAAAAAGTAATTAGAAATCCATTCATCTTATTTATCTACAAATGACTATCAGAAAGAACTAAAGCAGCATTTCAAATCTAGCCTTGTTGAGTCGAGTTGAATCTACCTTTAGTAAATAATTTTTAAACAATTTTAACATGAGGTAAAAGGGGATAAATAAGTCCCACAAAATTCCAGTTCATTAGCGTTTCGATATTATTTTTAAGCTCTCAACACAGCTATATTCAAATAATTACTATACCACCGCAAGAAATAGGAGGCACTAACGAATGCAACATCCAATGAAGGCTTCGAAATCAGTAAATACATTGTATGCGTGTATACCGGTCATATGCAGCGAGTCTACACTCTATTTTCACGCAGTTCAATCATTTTACATCATTACAAGCTCCCTTTGCTCGTAGTAAATATGCTACGTTGGACATTAGTATGCAAATGGGATGTCATGTGTCCGGTTGTATTTATAGGGTGCACGCGTAGATACAGTTCAGCCGCAAGCTAGGAGAGTAGCTATTTAAAACAGTTTCAAAACAATGGGGTTATTATTTTATCGTGTATATACTTTTAATCAAATCAAATATGATTTATTTCATTAAAAAAACAATAAATGTACATAAGAAGCTCAAATGTAACATAGGTCGACAAAATTCACATTTGCCTGAACTAGGTAAACCTGTTTTTCAGGCGACTTAGCGACTTTTGACAGATAAGAATGAATTCCATAAATATTTGCAATACCCGAACTACGGTCCTTGAAATAACAAATTGTTTAACTGAGTCCATAAACTGAATGAAATAAAAAGGTTTTTTGTACTTCCTGCTTTACTATAATGTCTGATAGTATTAATAAGTAACGAATTAGCATTACACACAGCATAATTATTGTATACTTAACGGGATCCAGTTCATATCGCAAGAACTTCTGTTATGACAGAATGCACTGGGCTCTGGGTTGTTAAGGACTCAAAAAATGTATTTTTATGGTACAGAGTCTACAGAACGATCAGGACGGTCAGGACGCTCACTTGATGATAAGTGATACGCCTGTGCATGACAGAGTGGAATTGAAGGAAAATTAACAACTGATAGACAGTTATTATACTCCATCAATGCCACACTGCCACACCGAGAAAACAGATGCTAGGTCTCTTATACTCGGTAATTATACTAGCTACAGTGCCGTCATCACTAAACATAAAAGTGTATAACACTCCTATTTCACGAGAGGATATCTGGCACTTCGGTGATACCTACGTAGACGACTCAGTATCGAGTCTACCACCTAATAAAATAAATAAATACTAAAATATGTATACTGAGGAGAGATGTAAGGACATACCTACCATGAGAATAAAATTTCACGTACGTTTCTAAAAAACTTTAAAACAATACAACAAACTAGTGACTACAATGTCACCCAACGTCACGTCACAACCCCAACTGCATGTTTTCCGCCTGGATAAAAACCACCGCTATATTTGCTGGTGCGTTTACCGTGTGCAGTTTTATTGTTTCCGCGCTAAGAGTTAAGAGATTAGCGACGGTGCCTATAACTCCGAGCAAAAACGCCACCGGCCCCGCTCGTATATTCCCGCGGTGACTTTTTTGTCACCACGCTGTTTCCATTGAGCGGAATTTCCGCGTTTGACGGCTCCGATTCGGCTAATTTTAAAATAAGAATAATCGTAATATAAATATAATGTATGTGCCTATGAAACGGCATTGTCTTTATTGACAAAGCTTCTAATAAAGAGAAATAATAATAATAGATATCATCTGACATACACACAGCGGCATTTAGTCCTCAACTAAGCATTTAGCCTGTAATACGGGTAATAAACAATGTAAAATGCAACATACCTATTATACACAGATAACACCAAGACCAATACAAACAGACATATTCATGCACACAAATGTATGAACTGCCCGGGGATCGAACCCGGAACCCTTTGCGTAAATGCTGACGTCTCAACCCTTGCACAAATATGCTAATAGGATCATTATTGTGTTATAATAATGACATGTTGCACTCATTTGTTCCATTTCCAGTAGATTTTAATTAGCAGCATTTTAAGCCAAATCTAAAGCGTAAAAACAATCTAAAGCGCCTCCTCCAGTCAAAGTGCTATGAGGAAAATAAAATTACTATTAGATAAGTAAAACTGTCTTGAATTAGCGAATTATACATGATATTTTCAAATAAAGTTGTATTGTGTTGCTGAAAATTTGAGTTGTTATTTTGGTTATGTTAAAGCCATGAAAATGTTAGTTAACCATACAGTATTTGGTGGGAATTGTGTGATTTGAAACTATTAATTTACCATGAAGTTAATATAATTGTAAATAAGTCTCCTGAAAAACAGGTTTACCCAGTTCAGGCAAAATATGAATTTTCTCGAGCTAAGTGAATTTTGAGCTTGTAAGTATTTATTAATTTTCAATTAAATAAGATAATCGAATCAATTAATTTAAAATAATTAATATAACCGTACCGGAATGACCACTTTACAGATAGTAAAAGTGTTGTAATATTAATTAAATTAGCAGAATTGAAGCCCAGATTTCGGGTACGGAATCGACTATTGCTGCTTCCGAAATGGTTTGTAAGTAAAGGGTCGTCGAATCAAATGGTGTGGTGGCATTTGCATAGTTAGTGGGAATTCATAGTGTGTTAGGGCTGTCGGTATGACGCTAGCAAAGAACAGCATGGAGATGTTGACATTCTATTAACATATTATAAACAAGCTGTTCCTCGGTGCATCACCCGCATTATAAGATATTCTACGCTCGAACATCGGTGGCTCAATGGTGTGGACTGTCGCCTTCCTACCGGGGAGGGCTGAGGTTCAAATCCCGACACGTACCAATGTGTTTTCGAATTTTTGAAAATATATGTACGTTATCCGACGCTCTTACGGTAAAGGAAAACATCGTTAGGAAACCTTCATGCACACCTGCGAAGAGGTTCGAAGGTTGTGTGTGAAGTCGTCCAATCTGCACTGGGCCCGCGTGGACGACTGAGGCCTAATCACCCTATATGGGTAGGCTCGTGCCCCTCGGTGGGGAAGTTTAATGAGCTGATGATGATGAATCACAATTGAAAGATTTTTTCATTCTTCTTTCTTTCTTTCTCCCGCAGTAAAACATAACCTAAAAACACAAAGCTCACCGTTATTCACCGTATTTCACGATAATTAGACTATTTGTATTTAAACTCTTTTTGCATCGGGGGTTAATAAAACCTTTTGTAATTGAAATTCCAAAATCAAATTCATAATTTTCACAAAAATATTCACGTATACGTAAAATTAACTATCTCTTACATTGTTCAAGCACATATTGTCTTAGTTACCCTGTATATTGTCGTATAGACATTTACTAGCAGACTTGTGTAGCCCATATATGGAATGTTGCTTTTAGATTAATGCTCCCTTAGAATCAAATGTGTTTTAGCATACGTAATGACTTAGCTAAATGAGCGTGCAATTGGTACATGTATACTGGTTTACTAGAACTGTTACCCAATCTATTGATTGACTAGTTGACTTGTAACAATTTAAACCTGTGAACCAGCTTGGAAATCAACCGTTCATACTATGAACACTCAAATATATTGTGATGCATATTCACAAAATAAAAGGTTTTTTCAAACATGTCTTCATAATGTACCACGGTATGTTTTATTCACCGTAAAACATATTAGATTTCGATAACACAACATCTGATAGCTATCTGACATAGACTAGGGAAGAATACAAATTGCTCGGCCGAAGACTTAATGGCTGGAATAATATGTAATACAATCGAGGGTATAATATGAAGTCTTCTTTTATTAATGCTACCATTAAGGCAATAATAGTTTCTTTTCTTAGTATTAGACGACCTTGTTGAAGCGATTGATGTCCAATCAGGCCGAACCTAGTGAGAGTTTCTTAACAAGCCTTTGAGTTGGTTTTATGTAACTCATCATCATCAGCTCAGTAAACGAGGGGCACGAGCCTAATTGTATAGCTTGATTAGGCCTTAGTCGTCCACGCGGGCCCAGTGCGGGTTGGCCGACTTCACGCACAACCTTTGAATCTCCTCGCAGGCGTGCGCAGGTTTCCTCACGATGTTTTCCTTCACCGTAAGAGCGTCGGATTAACGTACATATATTTTTCGAAAATTCGAAAACACATTGGTATAGGTAACTCCCACAATATTATTGGATGCCGAAATTGACGACTTACCGAGGCTTCTGAAGTTTGGATGCCTATTTTTACAATCAGATGGTTCAGCCTGCAGTGTCATAACAAACTGGGCATTCAGTGACTTGCTATTGGCGTTCTTTCTATGCAATTTGAAGACCTATAAGGTCCAGTACCAAACAGTACACTTTTTGGGTACTAAATGCGTGGTTTGGTAAATATATCCATTACATTAGGAGATATGTTTTCGTAAACTAACTTCGACGACGTTAAATAGATTACAAAATTAAATTAGATTTTTTTATTACAACTGATTAATACATGTTCGACGTTTCAACAAGCAAATCTGGATAAAATTGTGGGTACACGATGATTTATTTACAGACTAAGGCCCGTATACTAAAACGGGACTCATCGTTGATCTTTACTTCAATTAAGTCAAAAAGGGATAGCGCTATATACGATAGATAGCGGCATCTCTTTCTTACGTTATTTAAGTAAAGATTAATGCTTGAGTCTTGTTCTAGAATATTGTCCTTAATTTCATACAAACAAAACCCTATGTGCTAACTTTGTCGTATGCGGTATTTTATTATCACATATATGAAACACATATCTTTTTTACAACGTAAACCAATCGACATGGAACTTACGAAGGCCCTTCGGCTGAAGCTAACTTTTTATTACGTCATCAAATTTATCGACATCATTTTACGACACGGACGAGGATTTATCAGATAGGCAGTACTTAATCGCTCCCTCGTACCCAGACTGGTATTATCTTTAATAAAACCGAAGGAAAATTTAATCAAAAGTTAAGCGTAATGTACACTCGTCTGAACGTAAGTTATGCCTGCCCGTTATGGGGTGATATCGTGTAGTCTTAAAAGAGACCAATAATTGTAAATATTATTATGATTTTAGTAACTATACTAGGAACGTGAGAGCGTTGCCTTACGATTGGGAGGGCGCAGGTTCAAATTCCGCCACGCACCAATGTATTTTCGAAATTGTATGTACGTTTATCCGACGCTGTTACGGTGAAGGAAAACATCGTGAGGAAACCCGCGCACGCCCTCGAATATATCGTGCATGAAGTCGGTCAATCCGCACTGGGCCCGCGTGGACGACTAAGACACACCCTTTACGGGTAGGCTCGTGCCCCTCGGTGGGGACATAATATAATGAGCTGATGATGTTTATCATGATACTAGAGACTATCAATCAGTTATTTATAAAAAAACATGCAATCCATTCCTGTAGGATATATAGAATCAGTTTTTTGCGGTTCCATATTACCTTCCGATTATTTGTGATGATGATTAACTTTGACCTTGACCATTGGCCTCGTCATCATTTACCATCAAGTGATAATGATGTTAAACTTATCTTGACAAACAGTTGCAATATCCCAACAATGGCAAGTAAGAATGGGTAAATAATTCAAGCCGGAAGCTGAGGTTACAATGCCCGCAGACGTTTGTCCAGGATTACAGAGGTTACGAATCGCAATCTTAAGCGGCTTTGGAAAAATTGCGTTTCATATTCCTTGGATATTCGAAGCTTCTAAAGTTCTTGGCGTTAATAAGGAAATTTCGACTTTGTGAATTCTTGACCTTTCGTGTTTGCATGAAAAAGGAAGGTAGGTAACTTGATTAATAAAGAAATTTCGAACGCCGGCATAACGTAAGCTTGTTGAATTTTAGTGTCAATATTAAAATAGAGATATGTTTTTGACTATAACTTTCCTTCAACCTTAGATTATGTTCCATAATCTAGACGCTTGGCCGGTGAGTTGGTGATAGCTATACCTATTAATGGTTAAGTGTCTTGAGAACACGCCGGTACCTGTTTTCTGCTAAATTGTATGTCTAAGCCCTCATTTATGGCATTCACGAGAAAACGGGGTGGTGACAATTTTGTGTGTAACTACCCCCCTAATTAAAACGCTTTTCTTGTAGAATTCAATTCTGTTCATTTAAAACTAGCTGTTCCCCGCGGTATAAGATGTTCTCCCGCACTGAAACATAACCTAAAACCGCTTCGTTAAGTCACGTTGAAGGGAACAGCCCGCGCGACGTGAGATGCGCGCCGCGCGGTAAAACCATGCTTTAGTTTGTATTCGGTATTCTCCACCATTCGCAATAAAATACCAAACCTTATTTTCATAAAAGTGCGCTTTATTTTACATGTCGTTTCATTGATCACTTTTGTTTATTTGCAATATTGTATTTTTAAATACACTGAAACCAATAAATATTAGGTCAATTGATGTTAGTGTGCAATGACGTCACGTTTCAATAATCTCATACAAAATATATGGAAACGTTCCTTTTTGACAGTTCATAAAAAGTGCGTCAACGATTAGTGGTGTCAAATACCCAATTATCTAAAATAAAAGGAGATGAAAGGAGCCTAAGGGCCTAAGCCTAAGCCTTTTCCTTATTATATCAAATCCATCTAGCCGTTTCGAAGATTACCCGGAATCAGACTGACCGACAGATAGACTCAAATTTTTAAAAAATGATATTTTAGCGTATATACCGTAAATAATATATTCATTTGCATAAAAAAAAAAAATTTTTATATTATAAACAGACACTCCAATTTTATTTATATGCAATAATTGCTGCGCAGTAAAATAAAACCAACAAATACCGCCCCATACATTGAAAATAACCGCTTTAAAAATTAATAGATTTCCACCCTCAATATACCAGGCGAACATAACCGTTGTGTAACTAAGCTACCTCCAATAACACTAAGCGTTGCCTACAAAGCTCGTACGATAGCGCGAGTATGTACAACACAAGGCTCCTTGATCTCAGATAGCCGTGCAGTTTGCATGTGGCTGAACGTAGCATGCAACTTCTAATAGGGCATGGCTATTGCTATGGGTGCATACGGGAGGACAGTGCACCGAGCAGATTAATCAATCTTTTATAACCTTGGAGTAGTATATCGTGGATGATAAGTCTGTAGGGTATAAAATTATAGGTCTTAAAGCCAAAGCTACCTCTGCTGCTAGAAACGCATCATGGTTGTATTTTGTTGATAAACCGCGTTCTTTGGATTAGTGCAGTGAATATCCGTTCAAGACTCATTAAAGACAACGGTCATTGGGACAGTTATATGGTAGTCCAACAGACGGCTCATCAGTTACTACAATATAATTTTTTCATCATCATCGTCATGATATATTTTTTAGTTCTATTGGCACATAATACTTAATACCTCCAATAACAACGGCATAAAGTTAGATTAGGAGTCCATTACATCCCTTATGACGTCAAATTCAGCGTGAAATTTTCTTCCATGTACCTTACATACAATGGAACGAGTTCCCAGCGTTACTGATGCTGATCTGAAAGATATGATATTTGTACCTTTAAGAAAATCGTGTATTCTCTCTAAAAGGCATTGAAGACGTCATTGACACCTCTGGTATCACCATTGTTCATGGGTTGAGATTACGACTTCCCGGATGATTCTTGCTCGTTGGCTTCCTATATCATAAACAACCTACATAATATTTCTTTACTAAAACTAGGCTTGACGTAAAATTTAGCCGTGTGTATCCCAAGGCATTGGCGCCGATGATGAGCCGCACCCGTTGTGTTCAATCGACTTATAATCAAACAATGATAGCATCAACCATGTAAATTTCACGACTGAAATTACCCACATAATGTATGCCGATACTGCATTCAATTTGGAATTCAAGCGCATGTACAAGACGGAAGACGTTCGGCTTAACAATTTTCTGTTGTTTGCTTAATGTTGGGTTTGTTTTACAATGGGAACTGTTTTACAATAAACACAATGGATTCTTGGCACACATTTTTTATACAACGAAAACATTTTATGGAATGGTCAAAAATCTGCAATAATGATACAAGATTTGGATTGAATTTTCTATGAATTTATGGAGGTTTAAGAATAATTATTATTCATTCAAATTTCTTCATATAGATAAATATTATTGAATAAATAAATTAAGAATACTCAAAGTTTCAAATACTGCAATCTAGTATATAGTGTTGCTATTCGTAATCACACCATTGAGGTAAAAAACTATAGAGCAGGCCCTAATAATCTATATAACTTGTCCTATTGAACCAACACGATTTTAGGTATTTTGAACTAATGACAGCTCAAGTTAGGCGAGCGATCTTTTCAAACATATCTTCTTCTCGCTCACACCATGACGTTTCGTATATAGTGCGACTAACTAAAAATGATCCTATTTTATTTAATTCAAGTGGAAATATGCAGGGAGAAAATAATGTACTGTTATAATAAATAATATTATGATGTTTATTTAAATGTCAGCTCCGTGGTTAGATTTATAGATAGTTTATGAACGCGTAATTAAAGAAGTTTACAATTTACGTACGACATGCGGGTAACGATGCTAGGCATACGGATAAAGTGGGACATAATTGAACTGTTTTAGTTTTTTCAATAATAATTGGAATAATATAATGATTACAAATAACCGAGCCAAATATCAAAATTCTGTTCTTCTATCATTGAAGAAGACTACATAAGCTCTTCAAGTATTTGTCAAATGCAGTTAATATGGTACCGAATCTGAGGGTTTTTTTTAACTTCTTAAGAAATCACAGAATATTTAACTTTAAATAATAGTATTATATATTTTTCTATTACATGAAACATTACAATTTCAAATTATATGCCACGCCTTCTTAAGAGGCCGTTTATCTAGCGCGACTGACTGATAATGACTGCTTTCCACTGGCAAAAAATTTAAACAGATGGTGATCCCTAGGCATCCTTTGTATGGGAGAGCTTCGCATCCGCAGCGTCTCAGGAGTCGAAATTGCTTTCTCGAACAGCCGCAATTAAATCCAGCTGAGGCGTCTAAGGCCAGACTGATGTCGTGGAATGAATTATTCCCGATCTCGTCGGGACATTTGGCTGAAGAGCTGCCTCCGGGCGATGATCTTCCATAGGCGGAAACTATGAATAGACTGCGGCCAGGTGTTGGCCGGTTCCGTGAAAATCCGATAAGGTAGGCATTTTCCAGAAGCAGTCTTTGTGACTGTGTGTTCTTATATATATTTTTCATTCTTATATAAAAAAGTTACCTAAATTATTTTCAAAATTTTCTGTTTACTCTAAGAAATATAATGATCAAAGTAATAATATTAATTTAAATTTAAATAAATAAATTGAGAAATACTCAAAAGTGTCAAATACTGCAATCGTAGTATATAGTGTTGCTTTTGTAATCACACCATTGAGGTAAAAAACTATAGAGGCCCTAATGATCTATATAACTTTTCCTATTGAACCAGCCCTGAAATTACAAAAACAACCGATTGTTTAATAGTTTTTAAACTACTATGTGTTACTAACATATTTTATAAGGAATATTATTACTAACGCAATTGTATTTGTTTTGTAGTTATCTGAATAAAAAATATTATTATAGTACAATGCATGGACTAGTTGATTATTATTTGCGATTTCAAGGTTCGTCCTTCCCCAGGATAGTTAATATTAGTTATTATAAAATAGCTGCGCATATATTTATTTCAATATTTACACGCTATTTCTTTTTAAGTAATTTTTAATAGTTTTTATGATATGTGATATTTTTATCCTAAAGTGGCGTTCCATCATCTATGCTTATGCCTCTGGGACCAAGGCGTGAGCTTTATTTATTTTAGTTTAACTACCTGCTAAAAAAATGGTCCAGTCGTTTAAGAGATTTCCGGAACAAACAGACGGACAGACACATAAACATTTAAAATATATTTTGGTGTATGTGTACCATAATATTCATATGCATGTAGTAAAAAATCGATATAATTAAAACGTAAGTCACTAAAGTAGGTTAAAACTCGTGGCCTATCCATGTACTTAGACGTCAATGTATCACACAATATCGGCTTTGACAGCTCCGGGAAAAATTTGACATAGACCCAACGCCGAGAACCGCCAGCGCGGTACTTACAGTCGGCGCCTCGAAATATATACTTGTTTTAAATGGTATTTTATAAAATATTTTACTATACACAAAAAATAATGAATATGAAAAAATTTTCAGCATATCTTACTGATTATATTGGTATAAATTTCATGACTAATTTAAGTAAAATATTGGTAGAAAATGTTTCACAGGCAATTTGAACGAAAATTGAAAAAGTTTATCTTTTTTTTTTCTTTTGATATAAGGCAAAATTCAAAAATCTGGTCTGATAGTTCAGGGTATTCTATAAATAAAGAAAAATATTTACATGCTTGAAAATTAGCCGAATGTCAAATTTGAGGTCCGAAAACAGGTCTGCACGCAATTTTACCGAAACATAGGTTCAGAAAATGATGATGAATAAATAACTGAGCAAAATATCAAAATTCTGTTCTTGTAACATTGGAGACGACGAAATAATCATTTTTTTCAAAGTATTCGTCATTTAATGCGTGTTGTGTTTGGTACCGAATTTGAGCGTTGAAATCTAACATTTTCGTGATTTTTTTGTGAACGGCCCCTTAGAGAGAATTTTTAACCGACTCAATGATATAGATATCGAATCTTATATCACAGATTTTATTAAAACCACCAGTCTCCGATTCAAAATTCATTTGATAGACGTGCACTGATCAAATCACTGGTATCACTATATAGGGTGGATCACTGGTATCCACCCTATACGGTTAGGCTCGTGCCCCTCGGTGGGGACGTTTAATGAGCTGATGATGAGACGTGCCACTGAAATATGCATTCGCTCTGATCTTTAGCAGACGAATACTGGGCTGTGTGATAACCATAATATTGAATCAGATATTTTGAAAACAAGACAATGCTTTCGTGTTTCCGGGGTTTAGTCTAAGCGCTAAGATGACTTGAGTTCCGTGAGTTCAAATCTCACGAGCAGTCCGCACCGATAGTGAAATGCAATTTTTCCCAGTTGGATTAGGACACATTCAAGCTAAGTTTTCTGATTGATAATTATCTGATCATCGTAAATAAAAGATAATGACATAGCCCGTCGGATCGGCAAGTTGAAGTGGAAGTGGTCATGTTGCAGAACTGTTGGCCGTTTGAACAGACGAGTGCTGTAGGGGAGATCGCAGAACGCGTCTTGGCATAAGTATAAGTACGCCCGGACCGATGAACCAAATACTTGCGAAAGGTCGCTGGTGGAGGCTGGATGAGAAAAGCAAAGGACCGGGATATCTGGCGCAAAATGGGAGAGACCTATGTCCAGCAGTGGACTGCGATAAGTTGAAGAGATGATATCTAAGATGAAGGAAAAACTATATCGTGAAAATCTTAAGATCTGTAAATGCATGATAAAGTTGTAAAATAATCTTAGTATCTTGTAGGTACATTGTGCAAAAGGCACTTGGACATAATTCAGTTGGTAGCCGACCTAAGGGCTCTCAGAGCACAGCTGCTCGTCCTGCGACGCGTTTTCTCTTTTCAACGCTAAAAAGCACATAAGCCGATTGTTAAGACGGCACGCAAGGTCTAAGAGAGAGCGGTTTTTTAAAATAAATATCTACTAACATACACACAACGCCATCTAGTCATAAACTAAGCATTTAGCCTGTAATAGGGGTACTAAACAACGGATAAACATACTTATTCACATTATTTTTGTAAATACATACATATTATACAGAGAAAACACCGATACCACATAAACAGACATGTTCATGCACACAACATTTTTGTACAGCACGGAGATCGAACCCGGAAACCTTGGTGTAAGAGCCGACGCCTTAACTAATTACACCACATGTGTCATCAATAATACAGTTTTGCAGTGGATTATACAAAAGTTATCTAATTGTTTTTTTAATTTTCAAAGAGGATTTCAAGCGGAATTTCTTCAGCATGCCAGGGTTATAGACTAAATATTTTATAATATAAATTAGAAATAAAGCATTCACTGACTATCTGAAGAGGAAAGTAGAAAGGAACGCCTTTAGTGCACCGGTGATTCCCAACTTACGTCGTACTCGTAGTTTGTTTTTTTAACTCAATATTATTTATATATTGTACTCCAAAACGCCTTGGTTTTTGGGTTGAAAGGTATTTATTTCGCGCAGCGGAACTGCATACAACTTATACTTATTTATTAATGTATAACAGATACTAATAATACAAGAAGTTTGGCACGCATACTTATCACAAGCGCACATTTTTTGCAACAAATCGACCTGCCTACCGGTCTTAGGTCGGCGCGGCTCAATACAATAGACGGAGCCAAGACATCATCAAGGATTGCGTGTTTCAAGTAATATTTTAGGTCAGCCAATAGCTTTTGTTCACCATTTTACCAGGCTTCAAATACCTCGTAATCCTTTCCTTCCCCTTTTTCTAAATTCCTTTGTCAAATCAAAGATTTCTTGGATTTTCCCTTATTTTTATTTTACTAAGTATTAGTAAGTTTATAAATTACTCCACAAGCAAAGTGAAGCACAAGCAAGCACTCTCCAGACGGCGGGTGTATCGCGGATAGCGGCAGATTTATGAGCGGGTTCAATGCCGGGTAAGGCTTCATTCGAATTAATTTTATACCAAAGTGTCAACGGTTTACTTACAAGGAAAGAAACTAACCGTAACGTAACATAAGAAACCTTTATATTCTCTTCTTAAATTACATCAATAAAAACACAAACCTTACTTTTATAGCAGTTAAGAAATATTAGTTGTGCAAAAATTGCGTGGTAGATTTTTTAAATACGTTATAGCCTGGATTCGAGCTTGATTTCAGTTTAATAAGATTATTAATACCTACATTTTGTGATGAGTACGAAAGATTTTATATGAGTTTTGTTGTGAGCAGCCTTCACCCACGTTTTACCAACTATCTTTCTCAAAACGTCGGTGCACCGGCGACCCAAGCTATACTTGCTTGTACTAGAACTTCAACAATTTTCGATCCTGTATATCCTACATACCTACATTTATGTTTTGTTGTAGTATGGTGGAAAGTCATTAATTTACAAGTAGGTACATACTTAAGTAGTCTTCTTCTAACATCAGAAGAGCGGGCCCTAGCCCCAAGGAACTCAACGCTTCCATTTCTATGGAGATGTCGTGGTGGGATCTGTGAACAAAAACAGCAACGTTAAAGAGTAGAAAGTAAGTTTACAATGTCAGCAAACATTTCTTAAGTAAATAAATTAATCAATGAACCTTAAACGTCTAAGAACAGGGCACAAGCTTTCGCAAGCAACGTGAAAATGGGATCCCCCAAAAACATGTAAGACGTTGCCAAGAAGACTACATAAGGTTTGTGCTGTAAAAAGATATCAAATCATATGCAGAGCTAAGCTTCTGAATCTATACGGCCTAACTCTACCGACCCTGACTTCAACGAAGTCTTCATATTTTATACTCATATAAAATTTAAGGATAAGCAAAATACATTAAAAGCTGCAAACCATTAAAAGCTGCAAACGCTTATAATCCCGTATCACAGCATATTAAAGATACCCGCTCCGTCATATTACGTTTAACAAGCTTAACGCAAGTTGATTATCTTCAATACAGCCTTAATGAACCATATCGCCGCTTCTACTGACACCTGCTTAGTTAAATGAAGACGTTGGGAACCTAATCTCATAAAGACTCACTTTAGCTTTGCGATGACCTGATTTGATAACGTTTTTATGACTTATATGTTTTCATACATGCTCGAAAAGCTTCATTATCTGTACCGTAAGCTAAAAAGCTATTCTTATTTGTTATAATGGATCTTAGCAGGTATCACTCGGTGAAAGTCACTGTGCGATTTGAACCATTTTAGTTATGATATTACAGAATGAATGATTTAATACGTAAGAGAACTTAAGTTACCGACATAGCTCGCCGGATCAGCTAGTTGAAGTGGCAGTGGGCTGGTCACATATGTCGCAGAACCGATGGCCGTTGGAACAGACGAGTTCTGGAGTTGAGACCACGTCTTGGCAAGTGTAGCGTAGAACGCCCGGACCGTTAAATCCAATCTCCCCATAGCTTTATGTGTGGAAAGGCCTGTACCCTGCCGTTACACGTTATAGTCTGGCGATGATTATGACGACAATATTTTTAATCTAAATAGCAGTATTATTTAAATATCTAATTTTATATAACGAATAATTTTTGTATTTGATTCAACAAGAATAAGAAACGAATATCGCAATTCTACCAAATAAATGATTACTCCAATCAAAGAAAATAACAACAAAGGGCTTTTCGTTTTCTCTAAACAAAACATCTTATTACAAGAAATGTACATATGAACACCACAATGTTACAAAGCTATGGGACAGCTGTTATACAATAGCATACCCGCTCGTTAAGCCCGACTGCTATCAAAGCTTAATTAGCCGGCTCATTTGTGACCTAACGTCGACATTTATAACGATATTTCGTGTACAACGAGAGGGATTTGTAGCGTTTTCATTTAAACAGTCGTAAAGTGCGGCCGGGGGTTCAAACAGTCCCAATGTCACATTGAAGGGGTAAACGCCTCTGTGATTGAAATTGCTTGCGAGACGTTGCATGCCGCATTGGTGCTTTGTTATGAATTTGTAAGGTCTTTAGTTACTAGTTGTACCCCGCGGTATTACCTACAGTATAAGATATTATCCGCAGTTAAATGTAGCCTTTGTGTTTATCCAGGGTGTCATTTAACTATTAAAATCGCTTCGTAAGGCGTGCAGCTAGCGCAACGTGGGCCGCGCGCTGTCGGTAAAATATTTATTTATGTTCCTAAAATAAAAAAGTTTTTTTTTTAATTTAAGTTGTAGTAGTTTTTCCTTAAAACATCAGGTACCCGCCAATAAAAATCCTGTCAAAATCAGTGCAACCGTTTCAGAAATTATCCTCATTAAGTTATCGTTTCAGAAACATACAGACAGAAAAATCATTGAAAAAATAAAATAGTTTATGTACCGTATTTTTATTAATTTGCATGAAGTAAAACTATTATTTCAATATTACAAACAGACACTCCAATTTAATTTATATTTCAAACATTATCATGAAAAAGATATTCAGATTTAAAAAAATTCGCTGGTAAGAAAACAAACCCTATAAAGTAATTAAAAAAATACATGTGTTAACATTATCAATATACTTACAAATTGGATTAAATTTAACTAGGTGTTCCACCTAGCTGATGATCACTCGATGATAACTGGCTAATTACGTCTATGATGTTTTACTTTAGCCAAAATTGCTTTACTCAAGCCTATTCCAATAACTTTAATCATATATGAGTTTTAACACGAATTAGATTCCTGCGCGGATCCAAAGAGAGGTTGCAAGTCATTACAGTTTCCTTCATTACACATATTAGGCAGAGTGACCCACGCGGACCGCTGTTTCTTCGTCTGCGACTTCGGGTGTATGCTCTGCGTGCAGCAAGGCTGCACGAAGCTCAGCAATCTCCTGAGTCCACCAATAGACTGATCGCCGTCGTGGTGGTAACCTGGCTCTCGGCATCGATGCATCGCAAATCTCCGTAAGACACGGAGTCGAGCAGCCGATGCGTCCACATCCGAATCACGGATTGGGACTGTATACGTAAGCCAGGCCTGAACAATGGCTGCATCGTTTGCCATTTCTGCATCCAGTCGCGTCAGAGCCCATCTTGGAAATTGGTGGTTATTTCTCTGTGCGGGCGAGGATATTTGTTCTGTGGAGGTCTCATCAGAATGTATCGGTGGTCCGATAGACTTTCCACATGGGTAACCACATGCCAGTTGGCGACTTGTGCGGTGCAAATTTGCAGTGGGAAGTTAATAAAAAGATTCCCAGCGAGAAAAAAAAAAGGTGACCCACGCGTTGGTTGGTTAGATTGTGTCCCTTAAAGGGAACGCTCATTTAATCCTATTTTATGAAAATATAATTAATATTGAATACCTTCCCTTCTTATCATCATGTTTATGATCTTAATCCTATTATTTTTAACATACATGATCTAGTATTTATTTTGTATCTGTATACAAAGTAAGTTAATATTAAAAAGGGCAGAAACAAAAATAACAGATGACAGTGGAATGTTTTATTCATTCTTCATCTTTGTCAAAGTTTCGCCCAATAAGTTGGGAACTAACGTAAGATAGGTCCTATTTGCATTTTAATTGGCTCCATCCAGGCGTAGGGTTCCTATGGGAGTCGTTAAAACGCTTTAATTGTGATACCAAAGCAACAGGGTTCTGTGGCACATTGAACAAAGCCTGTTTTCCTTATTGAGTAAGTACTTATTGATAAATATTAAAACCTGCTTCGTGCCAGACCTCGTTCTTTCTGATTGGGCATAATGTAAAGATACGACATACTAACTACACACACACTCACACCAAACATTACTTATTTACACATCATCGTCATCATCATCATCAGCTCACTAAACGTCCCCACCAAGGGGCACGAGCCTACCCATATAGAGTGATTAGGCCTTAGTCGTCCACGCGGGCCCAGTACGGGTTGGACTTCACGCACAACCTTTAAATCTCTTCGCAGGCGTGCGTAGGTTTCCTCACGATGTTTCCCTTCACATTACACATACATCGCTAATAATGTATTTGCCATTATAAGACAAGAAAATGCGCAATTCATACTTACGAGTATTTTACAAACTCATGAGAATTTACGTGATATGCGGTATTAAATTTAACTAATTTACATACGAACTGCTATAAATAATCTTGAAAGAAAGACGATAAATTACGTTACAAGGAACGGGCATACAATGTCACCTTTACATTAAAATAGTAAGAAATAAAATCAGAACATTTGCGACAAAAATATTTCACTACAGACGCTATTCTTAAACCAAAACTATTATTTGTAGTTGTTTAAGTGTTTCCAGTGTTTTCTTATCTTCAAATAGATTCATAATGCACTTATAAAAGTGTTTTATGTTTTCACCTTTATTTTAAAGTACGGAACGCGCAGTGTTATCGACGTTATCTTGTACTCGCGTCCTGGTTCTAATGAATTTGCATTCATTGGAATATGGATTCCATCGTTCTTTACATTTCGCTGTATATTTAATGGCTTATTATATTTCCGTCTGAGATTTTTACATTAAGCTTAATGGGAAATACTGGTTCGACTGCAGTTTTATTATGTTTACTGTGCTTTATAAGGTTATTGTGGAATTAAATGTTAGTTGGGAGAAAACGAAGATCTAGACATGTTTGAGCCAACCTCTCCAGCCAGTCATGATGAAAAACAAACTGAGTCTTTGGTGAAATGCCAATTAAGGCATATTGGACCACCGAGGCAATTTGTAGTCGGCCATATTTGATAAATATGAATAAACGTGTAATAAAGCATTCACTAATATTTGTATTATATAAGAAAACGATATGTCTGTTTATTATTGTCAGCTTTTTTAGAAGAAATGGCTCTAAGTAACATGACCACAATGAGTATTTCTTACATACCTTTATTTTTGATATTTCTTTTATGTCCAATAAAGAAATTAATAATAAAAGTTAGAACTAGATGGCTTCATATAATGTCTGTGGATATTAGAAACTAAAGATTTTTATTATCTTTATTACCAAACTCGTACAAAACAGTAACAACATGTTACGAAAAAGATCGCCCTCTCGATCTAGCTACAATGTCAATGTTCAAATCACAACATCATCATCATCATCATCAGCTCATTAAACGTCCCCGCCGAGGGGCACGAGCCTACCCGTATAGGGTGATTAGGCCTTAGTCGTCCACGCGGTCCAAGTACGGATTGGACGACTTCACACACAACCTTCGAATCTCTTCGCAGGCGTGCATGAAGGTTTCCTCACGATGTTTTCCTTCACCGTAAGAGCGTCGGATAACGGACATATATTTCCCAAAAATCGAAAATACATTGGTACGTGTCGGGATTTGAACCTCAGCCCTCCCGGTAGGAAGGCGACAGTCCACACCACTGAGCCACCGACGCTTACGCTTACTACACACTTATTACGTTTTTAATCGAACCGAGACTCTGACGACGTACATTCAAAAATAAATGAAATGAAAGCCATTATTGCGTTTACACTAGCGCCCTTTGTTCCAAATAATAGTGAAAGGGTCATCAGCCTCAATGTCATGATAAGAGACTGTTTCGTTTTTCACTGTTTATTGCCCGTCTCGAGACTTGAAACCTAGTATTTTACGGGTTTCATTTGACTTTGTCAAATGTTATGTAGTTTGCGGAGTGACTAATGGTCCTACTCTGGACGTTTTTGCTTTGGCAGTGCTTATTTAAGTCGTTAGTCAATCATTAAATTGAGCACGACATGAAGAATTATTAGATGTCATCTCAAATCTTATGAGAGTTCTAGACTATCTAGTCAAACGTTGTAATATGATGAATAAACTTTTCGGTTTAAAACATGTTAAAAATCATTGGCTTTAAAAAAACATGTTTTTTTTCTAACAGCAAGAGGAAAAATGGTGCTGAAAATTTAAAAAAGATTATGTAGAAATAAAAGATTCTTGTTGAGGTATTTTCACAAGGTTTTTTTATGGTGCGCTGTGCACATAATAAACTGTGCATGCCTGCGAAGAGATTCATAGGTAGTGCGTGAAGTCGGCCAATACGCACTGGGCTCGCGTGGACGACCATAAGGCCATACACCCTATACAGGTAGTCTTGTGCACCTCGGTGGGGACCCTTGATGAGCTGATTATGATGATTTTATCTAAGAAATTAGAGCTCTAATAAATTGCTAAACCCTTGCGGGGTGTTACATATAGATCAATACATTCCTATGGTTTTCTTACGAATTTAATGCATTTCATGTAGGATTGGAATTAGATTAAGATTCACAATTTATATTCTGAACCTAAACCCGGCATTAGTGTAGCATTGCAAGTAGACCGCATCGCCGGCATGCCACTCAAGACTGTCCTTCACGCAGCCGCAAGCTCTCCGCGTCGCCAGATTAAGGGCTACTCAGCGAAGGCACTCAATCGATCCGTGTGCAATGTGCATTCGATGCTGTTGCGTTACATTAGTGATGGACCACGTGTGTATCACTGCGCATGTGTTACGTATATATGGGTTTCATAGTGCAATTGCGTATAGCCAGGTAGGTGAGCATGTGTGTTTGTGTTTGATAGTGCAATGGCGTATAGCCAGGTAGGTGAGCGCAATGTACTGATTTTAGCATATGAAGTGATGACTTTTTCAATGTAATTTTAGTAGTTGCTTTTGCCTGATTTATGGGCTATAAAAAACTTTAAATATATTGTTTTTTTTTTATCTCAAACTGTATATAAAGCGTCTTGACCGTCCTGTTCTCTTCGTGACATAAAAAGCTATATTATGCCGGTACACCTTTGCCCTGCAGTGGGCTGTAATAGGCAGATGATTGATCACACAACGCCATTCAGCCCTAATTTGGGCAGGGAGCTTTTATTTTGGATACCTAAACAACGTATTTATATTCATAAATTAATATTTTAAACACTATATATGTATATAAAAATATAAAAATACCCTGGCCAATACACACAGTCATTGTACCGATAATTACTTGTTACGTAGGGATGAGGTAATTTTGCTTCCTTTGATCCCATACAAAAAACCTAAATGTTATCACAAAAGAATTGGTGATATTAATTGACTTGGCCCCCAGAGGTTTGAGAAAAAATATGATTCCTCGTTTTAAAGGAAAATAAAGCTGTCAGAGGCCATAAGGAGGTTTAAAACTCTGGGTTGGTCTGATTGTCCATTAGTATGACTACTTTTAATGAGTTCATGTCACTCCGTCAAACCCGCCTAAGTGGTGAAAAATACTGTCATAATAAAAGAACAGCGGGCGCGGCAAGTTCCTCGCCCCATTGGTTGCCGTCGATTTTGGCGCTAATTATCAAAGCGATCGACTTTTCATCTATGTAATTTATGATATGTCTATTAATTGAGTTTACAGGATTGCACTGTGCCCGCATTTTGGGTTACAGCCCAAACTTCCCATAGTCATACTGCGTGGGAAGGCCTGTCCCTGCAGTGGGACGTTACGAGGCTGATCATGATGATGTTTCCTAAGAGCATATCTCGCAGCACTTGTTCATGCATGATAAGCTACCATTCTCGATCAAACCAACGATGAATATTATTGTTGTACACTGCTGACTGAATTAAATATTTTAGACAAATAATCTTTTCAGGAAAAGAAAGGTAAACAATAAGACAAATTTCCTGGAATGGTGGTGACTAACAATAAAGGCCCAAATGAGCCTCAAGAAACAAAATAAGTATATCAAGTGAATGAGGTTACCGGAGGATCAAGTTCCCCTTCTGCCTCGCCATTCTACATTTCCCACTTTAAACGTAGGCAATGAACTATTTGACACCTTCAGAGTTGCGAGTGTTCATAGGTAGCGGTATAACTTGCCATCAGTAATAACGTCGGTGGCTCATTGGTGGTGACTGTTGCATTCCGGTTTGGTGGAGCTGGAGTGCGCAGCTGCAAATCCCGTTACGTATGAATCTAATTTCGAAATTATTATTATAATTAAATAATAAAATATATATGTAGGTTTATCCGACGCTCTAACGGTGAAGAAAAAGATTATCAGGAAACCTACGCACACTTACGAAGAGATTCAAGGGTTGTGCTTAAAGACGGCCAATCCAGGGCCCGCTTGGATGACTAAGGCCTATACTCTAAACGGGTAGGCTCGTACCGCTCGGTGGAGATGTATAAGCTGATGAATAATTGAGCCATCTGCTTCTTAGTCCGTCTATGAAATAAAGAAAAAAAATAGTCATAAAATATGTCTATCGACTCCAGAATAAGGCACAGAGCAAAACAATTGACACCAGCTACACAAACTATCGCGCACCGTTGCCGGCAAAAATTTATGACTTTTGTTTCTCAGATAGTTTCTTTAGTTATCGGCCATATATTCAGCCGATGGCGGCTGCAAACAATCCAACGGTATTGGCGTTGTTTTTACAGCGTATTATATTGGACGGCGTTTCGAGAATTGTGGGGGGAACGAATTAAAAATTGTTCATATATTCTCTTAATTGTTCTGCCGCGTATGCTGGTATTTATGGTTGCTGATACATCCGTTCGTGTCTTGTTATTTCACTATATTGATGGCATTTGTACTGGTAAGAATAAATGATATGAACGTACGATATTTTTTTTATGTTATAATTGTACACGGACGGGACGGTCAGGACACTCACCTGATGGTAAGTTATACGCCTAACCATGATGGACCAGCATTGAAGGAGACTAACAAATGATACAGTTATTATCCTCTATCAATGCCGCTCTGCGCCCGACATCGGAGACAACAGATGTTAGGTATATTATACCCAGTAATTTCACTAGCTATAGTGCCCTCATCCCGAAACACAAAAGTGAATCACGGGACAATATCTGGCACTGCGGTACAACACACGTACACGTAATCAGACAAGTGCATCCTTATGTACAGGGGCGAAACGTAAGGTCTGGTTAGAAATTATATCTGGTAAAAATATTTTTGATGTTTATAATGAAAGGGATCCCCCCTTACAACAAACATTTCATCTGGGAAAAAGATAATGATAATTATATACCAATTAAAACTAAAACTTAAAGCTTGCATATTGAAAACAATAGTACTATACGTCATAGTAGCTACGAAGGTAGGTTGTTCGTGTTATAACTTAAACCCTTATTCGTTGAATATTTAGTACAGGCATCTGATAACATAGATTTTCTATGTGATTTCTCAATAGTCAAGGACTTTACAGAACTTTAAATAAAACGAATCATAAAACTGAAATCATTTAACTCTTCAGTCGAACTACTGCACCAGTCATTTAATTGATGCAATAAAACTACCGAAAAAACACAAGGAGGCCCGCCAGCCCGTCAGAAAATCATTCCAACAGCGCGTATCCGAGAAAAAACAACCAAAAAAAAAATTCGGGGAAATTGCAGAGATTCCGCGCACCACCGTCGAATTTCCGGCGTTCGCTGATTAAATCGCAGGTGGATACAAAATGCGGGTGATGCAGTACGCAGGTGATGCGTGGATGCGGGCGGGAGTACGCGGGAAGCACAGTTATAAGCATACGATTGTCCGAAAATTACGATTTGAATTTTTCTTTGTACGCTTTACTATAAAATTGGGTTGTTATTGAGCTGCTTTTTTATTTCGCGCTTAAAATAAATAAGCGTATTACTTATTATGGACCGAAGTCATATTAAACTGCTGATCAAAAATGCAACTAAGGTGATAACATTTTTTTTACATTTTTCGTTTTATATTTTTATATGATGTGTGACAACAACTTCTTATTACACAACTAATAGTACGTTTATATTGGGATACAATCCCTTTATCTCTCCTTTTTTAGAAGTCGGCAACGTGCTTGTAGCCCTTTCGGAATTACGAGTATCCATGGATGTGCTTCTCATAACGGTTTAATTTAAAATATATTTATGAGTTTATTAATTGATGTTTTCAGTACTCAGTTGAAAATTTTCCTATTAAAGGTTATTACCAAAAAGTGATAATATTTCGCTAGGAGAGATGACCTGTTTCTTTATAATCAGTTTTTTTTGACATGGGTCATTATTTTATTTAATTTTTATTTTAGTTGGAAAGCATACAATATGTATATAACTACAATATGATCACAATAACAAACTTATACACAGTTATTTTGTTTACGCATATAAACATCTGTATGCTAATTTGTGATTGTAACAAGTATAAGACCCCTTAGTATTATAAAGACAGTTTCATAAATTGATTTCGAAAAAAAAATTGTAATTTAAAAAAATATTCAGACATTATATTTAACAATTCCTTCTTAAGTTTGACTTCGGTACTTTGTAGCGTTTCCTTGTACCCACACCTTTATGTTCACCGACCTCAAAACCGTACGCCAATTTCCGGCGGCGCTTTACCAGATTTCTGATATTTTTTCGCGGCCGCATACGAAATATTTTTCGCTCGGCTGCTGAGTTATGCGGTTGTATGTCATGGGATGCGGGTTTGCTGTGCGGTTGCTCGCTGCAATTTTCACGTGCGATGACGTGATTAATATTCTACTACTATTCAACCTATAACAGTCTACTGCTAGACATAGGCCTCCTCCGCTGTTCTCATCCAGCCTCCACCAGCGACCGCCCGCAAGTCGTCGGTCCATCGTCGATTAATATTCGTTTTGTAGTAATACTTTGAATAAATCCAAACATTTAGATAAATGACAACTTTATTTGTATCAAAGAAATATTATTGCGTTCCTTATTCGGACTTCTTTTCTTGATGGCATAGAGCGTTAACTTTAGTGAAAAGTTTAAACAACCATAAAGGAAATATTAGTATCATAAACATACATGTGCAACAAACCTTACCGCTACAATCAAGACTTGGCCGCAACATGCACCCTTTGTATGAAAATGACCTAACTTACTATTCTTGTGATTATAATTTTGCTCAAACTACATTCGAAGAACATGTTTCATTACTTATTTTACTTTTTGGAATTATTATAATCATAAAACAGTGTCTTCATAAACGCTGTATAAGTTTAGTAAAATTGAACCGGTCAGAGATCCAACTGAGGCACAATTTTCAATGATTCGACAGTAATTTCACTACAGAAACATGAAACACTGCATACATTTGTAGAAAAGGATTTGGTACGTCACCAGGTCTATGTTTATACATTCTGTCTACTTTATTTACTTCTTCTGGCCCACAATTACTACATCTTTTTCATCATCAGCTCATTAAACGTTCCCACCGAGGGTCACCAACATCTTTTTAATACTTACATATTATACATAGAAAACACCCAGACCAATACAAACATGAACACGTCTGTTTTTCTCCTCTGTTGATGTTAGACATCTCAACCACTTACACCGTGGGTAAGTGGTTGAGATGGGTCGTTGGGTGGTTTTAAATAACTTTATCAAGTTCACCAGGTAAGCGGACTCTAAAATATTCAATGCAAAAAAATTCACTACATGTTTTTTAATAGTAAATCGTTATTGAACTTTTCGACCTTAGACCACTTTAATTTCCACGATGCCGAATACAAGATTCGCGACAATTTAAACACAAAAATACAAGTGCAATTTGTGAAGCCATAAAGCGTTTCAAACCAGCTCCCACCGTCTTAATAGTTACTTGGCAAGCTTTGTTAGTTCGGTTGCGTCTGCGGTACGTAATCTGCGACACACTGTCCTCTAATTGCCCCAGTAATTGTTGGCCTTACTTCGGGCCCATTATCGTGAACGTTTAGAGATTTGGAAAGGTTTAATTTAAGAACTATATTACTTAGTAAACAAGGGGTGGTAAGGCTAAACAACATTTTGGTGTTAAGGTTTAACTTATTCAATTAGGTACTATGTTAAAATGAGGCTGTAGATATACTGAAGATAGTTTGTGTGTCTTAATCTTACCTGTACTATTTTATTAAATAAATGTTTATTTTGATGATAAAAATGTGCATAATTATTTGAAGTGCCCTCACAAAACGTCACCATGAATCATGAGTTTGATAGGTAGATTCCTCGCGATATTTCCTTCACTGTAAGATGTCGGAGAAATGTATAAATAATTACGAAAATCCGAAAATACTTTGGTACGTGGCGAGATTTGAGCCTGGACCCTCCAGATTCTCCACAGCAATGAGCCACTTACTTTAAGTAAGTTACTTAAGTAAGTTTACACTTTCGTAAGTACATAAGTCTAAGTCAAACAGTAATATCAGATTATATTACAAGCTGCAAGAGCACCTAGCTGGTTTTCTCAGCGTCTTATTCACGGCGGTATCAGTTTACATTAGAGTCTAAAGGTGCTTGACACCGAAAACCATGTGCAAACAAGGTCGCAATTCTACTTAGTTACTTGGCATAATGACACTTTTCAATTTAACTGTGTGTTTTTATTGCTTATAAATAATATAAGCAATAAAAACAACAGTTAAATTGAAAAGTGTCCTTATAAAGGGCCGGCATCGCATCCCTGTGACCTCAGTTTTTGCAAATGTCCATGGGCGGCGGTAACACTTTCCATCAGATGAGCTGCATGCTCGTTTGCCTCCCTATTTTATATATAAAAAAGTAGAATCAACTGTCTTATGGTGTAACCAATTAAAATCTACGATAAAACAGAATGAATTAGTACAAAATTTTACTTTTATGACATACTAGCTTTTGCGTGCGAGTTCGTCCGCGTGGAATAGTTACTTTGCCTAACGTTGTCTGTAACTCGATTCGAATAGAATTTTTCAAATCGAACCAGTAGTTGCCGAGATTAGCGCGTTCAAACAAACAAACTCTTCAGCTTTATAATATTAGTTAATCTATACTAAAACGTTCCTATTAGCACATTTTAAAATTAACGGAATTGGGGGCCGGCACACCGGCTAAAGAGAGAATGTCTTCGGGTTGAAAGCGACGTTTTGAGCATTTTGTGTTGAATCTCCGAATTATCTTCTTAGCGTGTCGTGTTTGCTACGTTTGCGCTCATCTTAGAATAATATAAAGCAGGATACACGTAATATAAATTAGTATGCAGCGGGGCCGTGTGCAATAAAACACGTGAAACGCGTTAATAGTTTTATGAGCTAAGAGTTTATGACCATGTTAGTTTTACTTTGTTAAGTGTAGAAATGTTTTAATGAAGCTTCTTTTAAACCTATCGCAGTCCACTGCTAGACATAGGACTCCCCAATTTTGCGCCAAATATTCCGGTCCTCCGCTTTCCTCATCCATCATCCACCAGCGACCTTTCGCAAGTCGTCGGCCCATCGGGCTGGAGGGCGTTCTACGCTACGCTTGCCAAGACGCGGTCTTCACTTCAGAACTCGTCTGCTTCAACGGTCATCGCTTCTGCGACATACGTGACCAGCCCACTGCCACTTCAACTTGCTGATGCGGCGGGCTATGTCGGTAACTTTAGTTCTCTTACGGTTAAATCATTAAGCTTGAACCACAGTAATTGAACTAGAGTTACATGTGACTGCAGAAACTTCAATGTTACTACATCATTGTGAAATTCAAGTTCCGAATTATTTTTTCTAATAACGATATCAATATTATTTACGATAATTATCATTATCATCAGCTCATTAAACATCCACACTAAGGCGCACGAGCCTACCCATAAAAGGTCTATAGGACGGCCACACAATCCGTGTGGATTGACCGACTTCTCGCACATTGAATCTCTTCCTAGGCGCGCTCAGGTTTTTTCCATCACCGTAAGGGCGTCGGATACGTACATTTGATTTCAAAAAATCGAGAAGACAGCGTACACCCTTTTAAAGGGCTGGCAACGTATTTTGGGACCTATAGTCTAACATATCAAACATGTTTGTACTGCCCAGGGTTCGAACCGAAACCCTTGGTGTGTTACTAATTATATAACTACACTTCACGCTCACAAAGCTCCCGAGTACTGGCAAAGATGCAATTCCAGTGCAGACGGAATAGACTGGCGAATCCGATAACGCGTCGCGCCCAAACTCACTGACTCAATATCAGAAAACCCGATTACTTCGCACGTGCCGGTCGAATCTCTTTTGCGATGAAGGAAAGCAAGTTGGTACTAATGGTTTTTGTCAAGGTGTTTCAGATATTTTCCTTTCAAATTTGTATTTTGCTTGGATAACCCAAATTTGTATTTTTTGTTGGCGACCCATTTGGTGTTGCGGTTGAGAGGTCGACTGCAACACCAAGGGTTCCGGGTTTGATTCCCGGGCAGTACAAACATTTGTGTGAATGAACATGTCTGTTTGTATTGGTCTGGGTGTTTTCATATTATAACATGTATGTTGACAAAAAAAACGTATATATGTATGTTTATCCGGTGTTGAGTACCCATAATACAGGCTTCACGCTTAACGTAGGGCTAGATGGCGCTGTGTGAATGTCAGTGGATATTTATTATTTATTTTATTTATTATAAATATATACGCTGACATTCACACAGCGCCATCTAGCCCCAAGTTAAGCGGGAAGCTTGTAGTATGAGTACTAATTAACGGACAAACTTAGCAATAGCAAAAGGTTTATTTTTCGGACAACACAAGGACAATCACAAAAATGCACTTTTAAATTAATTGCTATTCCTTCATTCCTTCACCTACACCTTCCTCGTCAAATAATACATGTCATATACTTATATGCTTTTTATAAATACATACATAATATACATAGAAAACACCCAGACCAATACAAACAGACATGTTCATGCACACAAATGTTTGTATGCCCGGGGATCGAACGCGGAACCATTGGTGTGTTGTCTGTGGTACGGCTTGGGGTGTCTCTGCAGACTGCTTGCGCACTACTGGCATTGCGTTGGTATACTCGGCTGCAGAATACTGTGCTCCAGTGTGGCTAAACAGTGCTCATGTGTCTAAAGTGGACACTAGGCTCAACGATACTATGCGTTGTATATCTGGTACAATAAGGTCAACCCCTCGATACTGGCTGCCTGTTTTAGCACACATCCCACCCGCACATCTTCGCCGCAAGAAAGCTCTGTGAAAAGAAGGTGGATAAAATAATAGCTTCGCCGTTTTTGCCTGCTCATGCTGAATTTCTGCACCCGCCGACAACCAGGCTCAAGTCCCGTCACCTCTCTAGCACTGCAGCACAGAATCTCGCTCATTTTGACATCGATGCCTGCTGGAAGAATGAATGGAAAGCGGAAGAAAATGGTTTATTTGCCCAAGTTGTAGACCCAACAGTACAACCCAAGGGTTTCGATTTGCCTCGTAAACTTTGGTGTAGGTTAAATAGGCTTAGATTAGGGCATGGCCGCTGTTACTATTTTCGGTATAAATGGGGTTGGCAAGATTCGAACCTGTGTGATTGTGCTGAAGAAGCCCAAACCATGGAACATATAGTTCAGCGGTGCCCAATCCATGCGTTTAAAGGCTCTTTGGAAGACATCCATAATTTGACTCCTGAGGCAGCAAATTGGCTGGGGGAGCTGAGTGTGGACTAATAAGTAAATAAATAATAAATTGTGAAATACAACCTGGCCGTCTTCAAGGCAAGAGTGAATAGGCTGTTTCTAGGCAGGCATGATCCATCTTCGGCCACATCATCACTTACCATCAGGTTAGATGGCGGTCAAATGTCTGCCTATAAAGGATAAAAAAAAAATGTAATCGCCTAAATTATAGTCCGCCATACGATTAAATAAATAAACCATTGGTGTAGTAGCCGACATCTCAGCCGTAACACCAAATAGCTTAGATGACCTTCGCAGCTTTGCTAGACATGTGGTGTAGCGTAGTTGGGATGTAGGAATTGGTTGACGTTTGGTTGTTTATATGCCTAGATAAACAATAAACTGACTGGACGCACTATTACACTAAACATACACCAGTCATCATCAGCTCATTAAACGTCCCCACCGAGGAGCACGAGCCTACCCGTATAGGGTGATTAGGCCTTAGTCGTCCACGCGGACCCAGTGCGGATTGGACGACTTCACACACAACCTTCGAATCTCTTCGCAGGCGTGCATGAAGGTTTCCTCACGATGTTTTCCTTCACCGTAAGAGCGTCGGATAACGTACATATATTTTTCGAAAATTCGAAAATACATTGGTACGTGTCGGGATTTGAACCTCAGCCCTCCCGGTAGGAAGGCGACAGTCCACACCACTGAGCCACCGACGCTCTCATACACCAGTGTCCGTGGTAAAATCCGCCCATCGTGTCAGAACTTTCATTCATAATCACGTCGCTCTCGAAATGCCATTGTGGCGTAATAATGTGCTCATGCTTTTGATTTTGTACCCTTTTGATGACGCGTGAAGATCAAAATATTATCGAATAATTAAATGTTTTAAATATAACTGATAACTAACCGCTCGGACTTTTTTGGTTAATATTTCTTCGTGATTGTGCATCGTGCGTAAATTTTAACAATTTATTTTCATGTTTTTTATGAATGTTTTTCATTATAATTTCGTCTTCCTTTCACCACATAATAATAGTTATCCGTTGATAAGCACTCACAATGCAAGCCTGTTGGAGATGCGGCTATGTGAATGTCTGTGGGGATTTTTCTTATAGTCATCAAACAAAGATTTTAAACACTTAATTAAATTCCGGCACCATCACGCTACTGACACCATGTCAATGATTCAGTACATCACGGTCGACACAAACAGAATATTGTAAAAGGGCCAGGCAATGTTAGTGTTTGGTAATCACCCAATGGTAAACATTACTAGATACAACCATTGCAATCAAGTAATCGATGAACCAGCGTGATGATGAAAATGATAGCCTGCTCCATTAGAAGGCATACGTGGATACTAAATGGAAAGAAAACCTAATCAAAGCAGCCCTTTTTCGAGTGATTAATTTTTCTATGAATACGTGGCTGAGTACATATGGTACAACGCATGATGACCATCACCAGGTGTAAAAAGTATTGCAATACATGGGAACTAAAGTACTGGGTATTGGGTCATTTTATAATTATACTTATTTAATATTATAATTATTACGAAGGAGCATATTAATATTATTTAAGTTTTAAATAATTTCTAAATTCATCTTCCCAGTTAACAGGCAATTAGTTTTTAACAAAGATACATCCGAATGACATGCAGACTAAATCAAGCTTAGTTTAAGGCTATAAAATTATAAGTATATTGAGATTTTTTGAATACTCTAACTATATTTTCTTCAACATCATCAGCTCATTAAACGTCCCCACCGAGGGGCACGAGCCTACCCGTATAGGGTGATTAGGCCTTTGTCGTCCACGCGGGCCCAGTGCGGATTGGACGACTTTACACACAACCTTCGAATCTCTTCGCAGGCGTGCATAAAGGTTTCCTCACGATGTTTTCCTTCACCGTAAGAGCGTCGGATAACGTACATATATTTTTCGAAAATTCGAAAATACATTGGTACGTGTCGGGATTTGAACCTCAGCCCTCCCGGTAGGAAGGGACAGTCTACATCACTGAGCCACCGTCGCTCTTATATTTCTATATTTTCTTATTAAACGAAAACCTTTTCCCGTTTCCGACAACTCAATCTTTGTCCGCCATTCATACAAATGAATGACGCAATACCCGCAACAATCAAGTGGAATACCTCTGAATGGTTGATAGTCGGCATTGTTGTTCTAATGCGATGCAATACCAGCTCATATATGAGATATCGATGGCAGCGTTTTGCGGCTAATTCCACAGTATTATCGGTAACGAGAGGTATACGGAATATTTGGTATATAGATCGCGATTCGCGTGAACCAGTGTTGCCGCCTTAATAATCGAATTATACAAATATTGGTGAAAATTACCAATATTTGTAAAATTCGATTATTAAGGCGGCTTATTAAGTTGTTTCAATTTGTGAGTTTCAATTTTATGTTGTGTTTTTGAAAATGAAAAGTAAATATTTTTCACTTGTTTTAGTTATTTACTGTTTAGATATGATAAAACTAGGAAAATTATAAATAACTATAAACTATTTGTTACGAATTGCGTGATTTTTAAATTATTATTTTACCATGTAAGTGATTTATGATTGTAATTCAGCAAATAAGTCGCCTGAAAAACAGGTTTACCTAGTTCAGGCAAAATGTGTTTTTTGCCAACCTTTGTGAATTTTGAGCTTTTATGTATATTTATTATTATTTAATGAAATAAATAATATTTGATTGATTTGATTTGATTTGATATCGATAGTTGTACAAAAGCAATAGTATCGATCGGCCTATCGATAGTATCGATAGCTTAGTTTAGCACAATAGTATTGGTACACTGCAATACTATCGATAGATCATAGCTTAATATTAACATGACTATCGATAGGATCGGCATTGTTTATTACCCCAACTATTCATAGTATCGTAGCTCAATATATAGTATCGCCTTTATTGATCACACCAACTATCGATAGTGCAATACTATCTTAATTTAGCTATCGATAGTATCAGATTTTCGAGGTAAACTATCGATAGTCTAACTATTGATAGTTCGGCAACACTGGCGTGAACTCAATAGGCACAGTTTGAGGTGAATTCTTGGAACACTTGACACTTTCACCTTCGATAAATAAGAGTCTATATATATATCTCTCTGTCTTCAACCTTTTGCAGTCAGTGGCAGCAGTGGCTGGACATAGGTCTCCCCCATTTTGCGCCAAACATCCCGGTCCTCCGCCTTTCTCATCCAGCTTCCACCAGCGACCTTTCGCAAGTCGTCGGTCCATCGGGCCAGAGGGCGTCCTACGCTACGCTTGCCAAGACGCGGTCTCCACTCCAGAACTCGTCTGCTCCAACGGCCATCGGTTCTGCGACATACGTGACCAGCCCACTGCCACTTCAACTAATAGAGTCTATATATTGTGTTGGAATTAATAAATCAGAAGAGAACTAGAGTAATTGACTTGCTACATCAGAAAGAGCGTCGGTGGCACATTGGTGTGGACTGTTGCCTTCCGATCTGAAGGGTGAAGGTTCAAAACCCGGCACGCACTAATGTCTTTTATGCGAAATTATATGAACGTTTATCTGACGCTCTTATGGTGAAGGAAAATATTATGAGGAAACCTGCGCATGCCTGAGAAGAAATTCAAATGTTGTTCGTGAAGTCAGCCAATCCACACTTGGTCCGCGTTGACGACTAAACCTCTTTAAGGGTGGGCTCGTGCCCCTCGGTAGATCGGCAGTAGTTAAACTAATAAAAACCCGACGTTTTTGGATTAAACATAAAAACAAAATGGAAAATAATGAGAGCCCCTATGCGCTTGCCATCTGCCCGATAGAAGTGTTAATGCCAATCTGCAATCAACAACACTTTGAAAAACATATATAACTCTTAACAAATATTTCTTCACCTCAATTATTTAATCCTCTCTAACAATTAATTATTTTTATTTTATAAGGTTTACCTCAAAAGTGATTATTTTAGGCAAACCACACGCCGTACAACTAAAAAGCAATAGAGTAAATGCAACTTGAAATCATCGGTCGAGCTAAGACCGCGCCGCACTTACGCCAACGAGCCCAGTTTTACAGCCGGCTGTACCGTAAAAATGCAGTTTTTATGTCCCGCAAGACCCGATGGATGCTGCCTTTTTATTTCTACTTCTCGACTGTCAAAGGTATTTTTTCTCGAAGAGACTTTACAAGCGTCAGTGAATACTCCCAGTTTTCGATTTGTTTAATGAATGGCTTTTTGTAACTGTGTAATCCTAAAATATTGAGGCGATAATTGAGGTTAATTTTTATTCAAAACAATCTTAGAAATTAAGGAAATTCAATCTTGACGCTTTTCCTTGGCTATCGAGCAGGCTAGGAACGCTGTATTAAAGGTCGATAAAAAAGTATCACAACCAATAATATCATACGCATGAAAGAATAATTAATTTGATTTTTAATTTTCTTTAATTATAAATCAATAACTAAGGACTCGAGGAGAGTTTTTAAAATTCCGCAAACTTTTAAGTGCACGCGTATTACACGTACTTTAGAGAAATTATTTACACAATATAGAGCCAAAGTCAGTCGATTTTGGTAGGTTTTCTCACAATTTTTACCTTTACCGTAAGAGCGTTGGATAGCCGTACTTATAATTTAATGATGGGATTTGATCCTGCACCCTCCAGATCGGAAAACAACAGTCCACACCAATGAGCCACTCTTGCTATAAAATACTTAATTAAAAATAAGAGCTCTTGAACTCGTTACTAAGTGGAAAGTTTATCATAAATTTGAATTATGTCTACCAAGTATTCCCATCAAAAAATTTACCAAATTTTCGTTATTTCTCAAGTAGATTAATAATAATAATAATAAATTTATTTATTTCTCACTATTCAAAAAACATACAATTAAATTTAATCATAGGAGAATATGGCGGGCTGACACCTGAACTAAGTTCCTGTATCTCAGGTAGTCAACCCTCCACCCCGTAAACAATAGTTACAATATGTATTCTACTGAGACACAAAAATATTGTATTAAGCTTTATAAAATAACCGGTAGTGTATTAAACATGTTTAATGGTACATAATGATCCCATCAAAAGCAGTTCTATCCAATCGTATTCCAGTGGTAGCGGAGACGTCATACAGTCGCAGGTTTACGAGCGGCGACAGTGATGGGAATTGTTAATGTTATAGACGTGCCACGATGTCGGCCCGTCTATGGCGCGCTTTAAATATACATACAAGAATCAGCACGTTTGCCAACATGGTTATGGGCTGGAACGTTTTATGTCTTACTCAGACGCTGTAAAACCTATATTGTTATTAAAATATTGATACAAATTAAAACTTTTGGTGCGAAGCAACAAATTTGTTATTTTTTTTGTGACGATTATTTCTGCACATTATTACACATTATATTAATACTTCGTAAATTTTATAATTATAAATTGCACGTTGGTATAATATCAGATTCCAAACATTGCATGCGTTTTCGTTTGATCAACAAAATTTGTTTTTCTTAAATATTATTTCGTGTTCATGCATAACGTGACACTTGACACATAAATGAAAACCAATTAAAGTAAGTTTGTTTTCATTTATTCCACTGCTGGGCTTTTCTCATCCAGGTTCCACCAGCGACTTTTCGCAAGTCGTCGGTCCATCGAGCCGGAGGGCGTCCTATCCTACGCTTGCCAAGACGCGGTCTCTACTCCAAATCTCGTCTGCTTCATCGGCCATCGGTTCTGCGATCTGGCGGGCTATGTCGGTAACTTTAGTTCTCTTACGGATTAAATAATTTCTGATCTTAACCCCGAGAAAGACTCCGAGCATAGCTCGCTCCTTGCGCGTTTTGCGCGTCAGTGTCCATGTCTCAGCTGCGTTTCTTTTAAGTTTAAATAGCAATGGGCAGGCCACGTAGTGTGTAGAACTGATGGTAGATGGAGCGAATAAACAAGTAGCGTCTACCTGACAAAAAACCACGTAAAGGTTACGAGCAACAAAGCAGATGGATGTCGACAGCTAAGGATCGGTCCGCGTGGAAACCATGAAGGAAGGACTTCGTCCAGGCTTTACGTAAAATGAAGATGATAAATCACTATTTAATATACTTACCAAATTAAAATGTAAAAAATTAAGCCTAAAATAACAAGGCAAAATATTTAAAAGTGGTTAAGTAAAAGCGATTCAAACACTCACTCTCCGAGCCGCAAGCGGGGTTTCGTGCTTGCTAAAACAAACTTTGTGTTATTTTTCTAAATAAACATCAGCAGAAGTTACTGGTCTGGGAGCCGCAGGTTACGCCGGTCGACTCATTAGTGAACTTGAAGGTTTTTTATTTCATTTAAGACGTTTCGACAAGTTTTCACACGTGTGACTAGAATGTTTGAACCAAAATTTAGAGCGTACTTATGTTTATCAGATGAGATGAGATTTTTTACAAATAATTTTGGTTTTATTTCTTCTCATCAAGTAGAGTCGGTGGCTCAATGGTGTGGACTATTGCCCTCCTACCGTGAGGGCTGAGGTTTCAAAACAAAACCCGAAATTTCGAAAAATATATGTACGTTATCCGATGCTCTTACGGTTAAGGAAAACATCGTGAGGAACCTGCGCACGCCTGCGAAGAGATCCAAAAGTTGTGCGTGAAGTCGTCCAATCCACACTGGGCCCGCGTGGACGACTAATGCCTAAGCACCCTATACAGGTAGGCTCATGCCCCTCGGTGGGGACGTTTAATGAGCTGATGATGACGAGTAGTGAGATTGATTTATAATCCAATCGATTTGATATTCCAGCACAACTTTAATGTTAATTGCATAAAATGGTATTCATAAAGTAAAATAAATTGTCTCATATTGCCTACTATAAAATAGATAGAATGAGTGCAAAATTTTTCTATTACGATCCATCAGCGCATTTATTTCACTATTAAGGCACAATTACTTTAAGTTTAGCAGAATTGGGGCCCTGGTATTGGAGTTTCTATAACCGTCCCACGGAATCTGACGTGGTGTTAATTTATCATAATCATCACCAGCCTTTGACGTCCCACCACAGGACCAAGCCTTGCCACACAGCTTGGCTATGGGAAGTTTGGGCCGTAACTAGTGATGCCAGGTGTCCCGATTTGCGCGGGACGCCTCAATTTTCAGGGGTCTGAGGATGCGTCCCGATCTAGACGCTAAATGTCCCGATTAATTAAAAAAGAAAATAAGATGTTTCATTAAAAATATATATTTACGCCACATAACTTCTACTAATTACATCACTGTCAAATTCAAAATGGCACGTCATCAGCGTCACATCACATTTTTTTATTGTTACCTGTCCCTATCTACAACTTCAAATCCCGATATTATGGCCTCGTGGGCCGATTTTATACAAATATGGACCTACTACTTGGACTAGCCGTAACCCAAAACGCGAGCTTAATGCGGATGAATGTTAAATATTATCCTATTGTAGTCGGGACCTAACATGACCTCCGGCTGTTAGGTCCGGCTGGACAGGTTTGGACGAGACTTTTTTTGCAGGTAGCTAATGTTATAAGCAATGTTTGACTGCGGGAGAATCTGGGGGCACGGCAGTGCCGCCGCCAATTCGAGCTCGAAGCAAATACTGCCGTACCATCCTTTACAGGATCCATTTCGCCGCATTTTCAGGCCCCGATTTGAGAACCTTTGGATAATACCAGAGCGCTGAAATTTTCGTCATCTAATATGATATAATAACTTACTTTAAATCCAAAATTTCAAGTCTGTAGGTCATTTAGTTCCGACGTTAAGCGAAAGCAAAGTTTCGCATTTTCGACAGACACTCACTCACTCACTCACGCACTCACTCACTCACTCATGATCATCAAAATAGAACTAGTACTTCCCATTAACTCAGAAAGCTGAATTTCGGTACAGAGTAAGGGGTTTTATGGCTACATAAAGGGAAAACTATGAAAACTTCGAAAATCAAAGATCTGGAGTACCTGGTGACCCTGCTTAGATAACAAAATCATCAAAATAGAACTAGTACTTCCCATTAACTCACAGAGCTGAAATTTGGTACAGAGTCAGGGTTTAATGGTTTCATAAAGGGAAAACTATAATAACTTGGATAATCGAAGATCTGGAGTACCTGGTGACCCTGCTTAGATAACAAAAGAGCCCAGCCAAACTATAAGAGATTGACATACCGCCTTTAAACAATATATATTTAACATGGTGGGCCGCTTCATCCGATGTCAAAAATCGGGGGGGGGGGGGGAAACGGTGATTCAATAGCCCATGCTATTGAATCACCGTTTTCCAAGTGGCAAATTTGTACCGTCAATGGGTAGCGGTTCTGGCGACAGATTGGTGCAATGGTGTCATGAAGCACCTAGTTTTGTATCCTTGTGTACTCTTCAACGGCCAAGTCACACAACATCAACCATAATAATTAATTAATTGCAGTAAGGAACCTTAGACTTGGCACGTCTTTGTCTTGATTTCATTACTTTTTAGAGATAATCAAGCAGCACCATCGAGACTTGGCTAGATTTTTTACAGAATGTTTTTGGTGGGATATCTTATACCGCGGGTTACAGCTAATAATTATTAATTATTAATTTAAGTAGTGACCTCAACTATATTTTTAATAATTATATTTATATTATACTAGAACAATATTTAAGTAGTTATAAATAAACTCAATACACATACCTCTGCAAAAAAAACAAAAAGAAAGTATTATTTGTAATATTATTAATTACTTGACTTAAAACGGTATGTACGTGTTTGTTTTTAATAGTCTGGGTGTTTCTATGTATAAAATGTATGTATATACGAAAAAAGCATACAAGTATGTTTATCCATTGTTAAGAATACATTTTTTTTTATTATGATGGGCTTGCACTTGAGCACAGACTATACTGATGGAAGAGACGTGCTCTAAGATGGAGCGAGCTTGCCCAGAAAAAGCCTATTCACTCGTTATTTAAATGTCACGGGGTTGTATGTGGCCGTAAACACAGATGCAGGTAGTTCATTCCATTCATTTGCAGTACGCATAATGAAAGTAGATGCAAAACGCGTAGTCCGGATACGGGGAGTACCGTACGTACACTACCACAAATGGATGAAATTTTGAAGTCCGCCTTGATGACCTATGGTGAAAGGGAGACGATGGCGATGATATTACAGGCTAATGCTTAGTCAGGGGCGCTGTGTGAGTGTTAGTCGATATTTATTCAATATTATGAATAAGGTAAAAAGAACGTTCTATAATAACTAAGCTAATTTAGTGAAAATAATTATACTGCAGAATGTAATGCAGTTTTTGTAGTGGCACCTTAATACTTAAAACATAATTTACTTGCATTATACGCATAATAGCTTTTTGACAATGCAATAGAAACTTTGATAGCGTAAGCAGACCATGATGTGGCGTACCGCGTATTCGCTGAATGGGTATTGTTAAAAACCATTGTTGGATTCAATAAGTTATGAAATTGAAATACTAGGGCTTATTGACTACTGTTAAGCGTAATTTATATACCCATTACGACCCATTTAGTGTTGCGTTTGAGAGGTCGACTGCAACCCCAAGGGTTCCAGTTTCGATCCCCGAGCAGTACAAACATTTGTGTGCATGAACATGTCTGTTTGTAATGGCCTGGGTGTTTTCTTTGTATAATGTGTATGTATTTACAAAAAAAAAATTTAAGTATGTTTATCCGTTGTTTAGCACCCATAATACAGGTTTCACGCTTAACTTGGGGCTAGATGGCGCTGTGTGAATGTCAGTGGATATTTATATTTACTTATATATGAAACATTCGCTCTTTAGCTAAAAGCTTTTTTCATATTTAATATGTTTGTAAGACACGGTAGTCATGTTTCAAAGACACAATCGACTTAAATTGATATTGTAAGGTTCCTTACATTACAATATTAATTTAAATTGTTTTCTGTTTAATAAGGCACCTTTTAGGTACGCCCATGAGCTTTTCCATTGTGTCTGGGATCCTCGCGGTTAAAGAATTAAAGCACAAATACAGCAAATGTTGGGTTAACCGTATCGACATTCCAACGCGCTAGCTGTCTGAATATTTCAAACCAACGCAGACCGCAACAATTAATATTCCGTATGGGGATCCCGTATTGGTTACGAAAAAACAACAATTTGTACGTATAATCGAATGTTTCTGTAAGTTAATTTTGACATATTGTCGGAATGGTCTCGTGAAATTACTGGGTATAAGAGCCCTTATATCGGTGAAGAGTGAAGGTGCGTCGTTGGCTCAATGGTGTGGACTTTTGCCCCCCTACCAGGAGGGCTGAGGTTCAAATCCTGACACGAATCAATGTGTTTTTGAATTTTCAAAATTATATATATGTTATCCGACGCGCTTACGCTAAGAATTTATAGGCTGTGTGTGAAGTCGTCCAACTCGCACTGGGCTCGCGTGGATTACTAAGGCCTAATCACACATACGGGTAGGCTCGTGCCCCTCGGTGGGGACGTTTAATGAGCTGATGATGATGAAGACATTTTTCATTATTTCATAATTTGATTGTTTCACTGTCATTAAAATAGACTTCATCTTATGCAGAAGAATGCCATTTGTGATCATATTTCGTTAATCGTACTATACATACTTTAAACACTTTTCAATACATTAAATTCTGTACAGATTATATTTTCATCTCATTAACGCGACTACTTTATTTTATTATTGCGCGCAATTTCAATGCAATAAATAAATAATTGCGCAATCATTCCGCTATGAAATCCATTTAATAACGCGTGAACCACAAAGCCAAATGCACTCATTCATTAAATTCTGCATTTCGTTGTTAAGCCTCTTTTGAAATCTAAATCATTTCTTTTTCCAAATCATAATTGAACGGAATGTTCAGTTCGCTCGCCTGGTGATAAGGTATACGCCTAACACTAACTATTAACTTATATGCAGTGTTGAAGGAAAATAAAAGCAGGAGGTAGTCATTATATCCCGTCAATACGGCCCCGGGGTCGGGACACCCGAGACAACAGATATTAGGTCTCTTATACCCGGTAATTTCACTAGCCACAGTGCTCTCATCTCGAAGCACAAAAATGCATGTAATCTTATTAATTCACGGGACGATATCTGGCACTGCGGAGGTACCTACCTAGACGACTCTACCTCGTCTACGAGTCTACCTCCAAGTAGTAGGTTTTACTGTGTGATCTTGATCGTATTTTTTCGGGTCATTATAATCTTTGTAATACTTGTTTCACTGGCGTGAAAAACCAACCCAACGATCACCGATGTATCAAACTTGGAGGAATGGTCGCTAAACTTATGAAAACTTCAGATTTATTACCACAATTATTTCAATTGTTACGTTTTTAACCGAAATTATTTAAAATACTACCTTGTCAAAATAGCAGGAATATCTCAGTCACACTTTTTGCACACACCGGACTACATTTGAAGTGTAGGTCCAATACAAATTAGCAACTACACTGGCGTTCTATTCTTCCGAATAATGGAAGAAAAAAAAAGATTATTCTATTCAAAGTGACAGACAGTTGTCTATTACCACCAGCTGGGCTATCTACTTGATGTCTAACTCTGCTTTCTATCATTAAAATTAATAGTACAATAAAATTATAAGTAGACAAGCTTCAAAACAAAACGGAATTATTTCAGAAGTCTGTTTTGTTTTGAAGGTATCATTTTCAAACAAAGAACACATCAAATAAAATCAAAAGATGCTTTATTTGGATCGAGACACCAACCCCAAATACCTTAAGGCTAAAAGCGTGTTCTCCAAACCACATTTATACAGGCTGATTGTAAAATACATAGAAAGTATCATTTATTTATTGGCCATGGTCAGCTTCAAAACTCAATAAATGTAATATGAAACATGTTTTGAAATGTCGTAAACTGATGCCACAAGGTAATAGCAGATAAGAATACTAATTCAGAAGGTATGTCACCTATACACTATTAACAAAACATTAAGAAGAGAACTAGTAGAATTGCTCATTTTAACGTTATCCCCTACCCACCCGACTAGTGTAGAGATTCCTGCGATGAATGAAAATATGGCAAAACGCTTTCGTGTTGCGTCGCAGGCCCTCAATCCAGCAATAGCTTCACAGAACTTCGGTTAAGTTTCATCATCAGCTCATTTAACGTCCCACCGAGGGGTACGATACTACACGTATGGGGTGATTAGGCCTTAGTCGTCGACGCGAGCCCATTGTGGATTGAACGACTTAACGCACAACCTTTGAATCTCTTCGCAGGCTTGCTCAGGTTTCCTCACAATGTTTTCCTTTTACGTAAGAGCGTCGGATAAAGTACATATATTTTTCGAAAATTCGATAACACATTGGTAGGTGGCGAGATTTGAAGCTAAGCCCTCCCTGTATAGGAGGCGACAGTCCATACCATTGAGCCACCGACGAATAAGGTTAAGTTTAATTATAACAAAACACAATTTCGTATGACCATCAATTCGACTTCACCCTGTATAACGTGCATGCATCTAGCCCCAAGGTAAGGACGTGAAATCACAAACATCCCGATGTCCCACATCCCGCAGAGGAAACAATCTCGTCCCGGGGGCCTGTACCGAAGCACCTCAGTGATCAAGTGGAGGAATGGCATCCGTGCTGAGACGGCAACAGTGGCTTATGAAAGTGCGCTGTCCACATTATTAAACCGAGCCGGCCTAGTCTTGGGGACATACGGCTGGCGTGGATAGCCAGTTTTGCGCCAAATATAAATTTGTTGATTTTGTTTATTTGTAAACATATTTTAAATATAAACAAAGTTTTGTATAAATTCGCTATCTTTGTTTAATTTTAATTTTATATTACTGTTGGTGGTTTTAGTTCAAGTTAACGTCGCCAATGAAATAACTTTGTAAAGACGTTCCCTAATTGTGACATAAATTATTACGCGAATTGTATGTTCGTTCGTTATAAATTACTTAATTGTATGTTCCTGAATACAGTTAGATATTTGTAACGAATTCCTGGCGTACAAATAGGAACTTACCACCGAGTAAACAGTCTGCGTTATTGCCAACATATTTCATTATCTGTTTAAAGAGCCCTATTGCAATGTGGGCTATGCAACTCACCATCAAGAGTTTGGACTGTATCCGACTACATGAACCCAATATTATGACTACCTACTATCCTAAAATAGTAATCGGAACCTAAAGCTATGGCTTAACAACGTCACGGATTGCTCAGATTTTATTCGGTTACCCATCTAACCATCGGCCACTGCGCACAAGCTTCACCAATCAACAACCGAATGTGACCAGTGCGCCATCGAGCAATGACTACTAAATTATTTTCTAAAGAAAGCTGTCTATTCTATTTGTACGTATGTCCGAGTGCTACTCACGATCCCACTGACGAGCCACACACTCCTTTTGTGCTGGTTCCGACGTACTATACACTGTATATACTTGCTATTAAACTTAAACGGGGAGCCAAAACTCTTTGTTCACCCCTTGTAATATTTCCAGAGGTTTCGCCCTAAAAACCTTGCGTTAGAGAAAAATTGGGGTCAATGTAACGTAAAATGTAAGGTATTTTATTGGATCGTATTTTTATAGGTCAGACAGACTATCCTGTAATAATTCGGCAAAGCTACTTTGAGGAGAAGTTTGAGCTGTAATGGAAATACGTATAGATTTGTAATGTTATATTATAATATTTTTTTTTAAACTGTTAATATTTTAAATAGAAATTTCTTCTATTTCTGCCAAGTTTCATTAGTTATAGATTTAACTCGATTAAAAACAATATCTTCAACCTATTACTACGCATAGAACTCCCCTATTTAAAAAAATATTTTTATGATATGGATATGACACTAACAAAATCAACTGCCATTTCATGCAGAAAAAACAAAAAAACATAGATTTTCAGTTATGTATTTTAAACACAGATTATTTTCATTATTTTGACAGCCTATATTCCTAACAGAAACCCATTCACAGCCAAAAAATCCAGCTAACTATGAGAAGTTCCAACGCTGCGTTGTGAATAAATAAAAACGGGGCTGTCGTCTCTTGTAATTGGGTTGCGACCAATTCTCTCCTCAGACGCGAGTCTGAAAGGGAAGGCACAAAAGCAGATACACTGACTGGCATCTGAGAAAGTATCGGTATGGGGCCATAGATCTGGCGTTTATGTTAAGTTCTTAGTCTATGTTCAAACTTTCTTAGCCGTGTGACGTTAATGTCTAGTTCAATCAGGATTAATTAGTTTTTTGTCTTATTGACGAATCACCATCATCATCATCAGCACATTAAACGTCCCCACCAAGGGGCATGAGCCTACCCGTAAAGGGTGAGTAGGCCTTAGTCGTCCACGCGAGCCCAGTGCGGATTGGTTGACTTCACGCACAACCTTTGAACCTCTTCGCAAAAGCGTCGGATAACGTACATATAAATCGGAAATTCGAAAACACATTGGTACGTGGCGTGATTTGAACCTTCTCCCTCCCGGTCGGAAGGCAACAGTCCACACTATTGAGCCACCGAGGTTCATTGACGAATACTGTTGACTGAATTTTGAGGCGAACACTTTTTGAGGGTGTTTATGCATCTAGTTAATTTATTGCTTATCTAAGGGTTCCGTAGATCAACTTGGACAATATATCCTTCAGCATTATACACTTATTAAAAAAATGGGAGCAACGTGTACTGTAAAACCATACTTTCCCAGTTTTTGTGGCCTCACAAAGTGGACAAAGAGAATGCGACAGATTGGACGCGAAGTAGGTTTTGCTTATTGTTTGCGACGTAAAAAAATGAGGACTTACTGCTCCTTTAATCATCTTAATGTAGGCGTTTCTGTTTCCTTTTATTTATACCGTCCCCTTTTATCCGCTTTTAAAATGTTTTCGTATGTTTTATTTAATTCGAGTAAGGATGTCGCTAGTCGCGCGAGATAAAAATATTTTAAGATGCTATCGTAAATACTAACGACATCTTTTTGAGCTGAAGCTTTTTAATAATGTTTTGGAATTAAATCATAATATCTATCTCTTTAGTAAGTAAAACGCAAACCGTTTGAAAAAAGAAATCCAAAAGAGATTAGAGAGGTTCATCTAAATTGAAAGAACTTAGAGTGCAAATGTGTAAAATCTGGGGGCACGCCTGTGCCCCCGCCAAGTCGAGCGCGAAGCAAACACTGCCGTACCATTCTTTACAGGATCCATTTCGCCGCATTTTCAGGCCCCAATTTGAGAACCCTTGGATAATACCAGAACGCTGAAATTTTCGTCACGTAGTAAAATATAATAACATACCTTAAATCCAAAGTTTCAAGTCTGTAGATCATTTAGTTCCGTTGTTAAACGAAAGCAAAGTTTCGCATTTTCGACAGATACACACTCACTCATGATCATCAAAATAGAACTAGTACTTCCCATTAACTCAGAGAGCTGAAACTTGGTACAGAGTTAGGGTTTAATGGCTACATAAAGGGAAAACTATAAAAACTTGGATAATCGAAGAACTGGAGTACCTGGTGACCCTGCTTAGATAACAAAAGAGCCCAGTCAAACTATAAGAGATCGACATACCGCCTTTAAACAATATATTTTTAACATGGTGGGCCGCTTCATCCGATGTCAAAAATTGAAGGTCTATGGTATCTGATGAAGGATCCTCAAGTATATAAGAGATATAGTAAAGCCCCCTTCTACTATTGATATGATAGCCTTTAGAGTCCCACTGCTGGGCAAATGCTTCCCAAAATTAATGGAGAAAAAAAAGACAGAAGTAGTTGAAGGGTACAAAACCAAGTGCTCCATTATATATTATAAATAAATAAAATATCACCTGACATTCAATCAGCGCCATCTTATATATTTCAGCATATAATACATAGAAACACCCAGCCCAATACAAAAGGACATGTTTATGCACACAAATATTTAGCCGACGTCTCAAGCATTACACCCAATGGGTCGTCCAGTATTCCTTTCAAGTTTCTACAAAAAGAAGTGAAATCCCACCAAAAACATCCTGTAAAAAACTAGCCAAGTCTCGATGGAGCTGCTTCTGCTTGATTATCTCTAAAAAGTTATGGATAACAAGACAAAGACGTGCCAAGTCTAAGGTTCCTTACTGCGATTACTTTATTATTATGGTTAATGGTGTGTGACTTGGCCGTTGAACATTCTTTATACGTTAATGGCTTTATCATGCCTACAATCGACGGGTTATTGAATCACCGTTTTCCAAAGGGCAAATTTGTATCGTCAATGGGTAGCGGTTCTGGCGACAGAATAGTGCAATGGTGTCATGGAGCACCTGGTTTTGTATCCTTGTACACTCTTCATCGGCCAAGTCACAGAACATTAACCATAATAATAAAGTAATCGCAGTAAGGAACCTGAGACTTGACACGTCTTTGTCTTGTTTTCATAACTTTTTAGAGATAATCAAGCAGAAGCAGCTCCATCGAGACTTGGCTAGTTTTTTACAGGATATTTTTGGTGGGATTTCATATTTATTACTTTAACAGTCAGGCTTATGTTTTATTTGCCATAATCATAATCGTATCGTGATTTAAGTAGTCAGATATGTGTCATGAAAAAAAAACTGGTTAAATGTCACACTCATCACGCTTGGCAGGCGGCTCGGTGTGCGCATGCATACGCCGGTACTGATGTAACGCATTTCAGTCACTTCTAATATTCCAGATACAAGGAATAAACCACCAATTTGGTGTTGCGGTTGAGTGGTCGGCTGCAACACCTAGGGTTCCGGGTTTGATCCCCGGGCAGTACAAACATGTGTGTGCATGAACATGTCTGTTTGTAATGGTCTGGGTGTTTTCTATGTATAATATGTATGTATTTACAAAAAAATGTATATATATTAGTATGTTTATCCGTTGTTTAGTACCCATAATACAGGTTTCAAGCTTAACTTGGGGCTAGATGGCGCTGTGTGAATGTCTGTAGATATTTATTATATTATTATTATAACCCTAATCAGATGGACCGATGACCTGGTTAGGGTGACGGGCCGCAAAAGAATGTCGATTGCTTGGAATCAGTCCGCGTGGAAATCATGACAGCTACAATCAACAGTGGACTTGTTAGACTGTTATTAAGATGTTTAAAAGGCAAAAGTATTCGACGTTAAAAATAATTGTAACGATCAAAATGTTTCTTTGATGCCAATAAATGACGTAAGACTATAATATTATCTACTACATAAAAAATATAAAATATTGAAAATGATAACAACCTTTTCGTAAAAGAGTACCATGAGTAAAATCATATAAATTACCTATTTCAAAGATATAAATCGGCTTAAAGCACGTTCGCCCAACTCCACTTAAAGCTAAACTCATATTGCCAATGAATACGCCGAATGAAACCAAGTACTTACTCGGATGTTACCGGAAGAAACGTATACGAGAACTTTAATCGTACGGTACACACTGCTCTAAAGCGTGTTAATCATTATTTGGACAAAAAGGCGGCATTTTTTTAAAATCTGATTTTAACATTTTTATTGTAAGAATAATAGCGTTATTGGTGTATAGGTTTCTAAGTATTACTGGCATTTATTTTTAATCATAATTATAATGAGGTTAGTTTGCTCTTAGCTGTATTCTGGGATAAAGAGGAACACAATAATTGATTTTACTGGATCCTGCGACTTTAAATTTGCCGAGTAAATGTGGTTACGTAACAGTTGAGGCCCAAACTAATTCTTCCTGTTTTCGATTTCCCTCGCCTTATTGGCTGCAAAAACACCCGTTGCTCGTTCGTGGGTGCAAGTGTCTATGGGTGCGGCTTAACATCATGTAAACCATTTTCTCTTTATAAACCTTTAAAAGACGAGAGGCCAAAATAAATATAGGAAGAAATAACGCGGTTCGGTCTCCGTTAATCAATTCAATCTGCGAAGCACACACCAAGCGTTGTTTCACGCCGATTTCCTGCGAAGCCGTGGTGTCACTTTGTCAACTCACTCTCTCTCTCAACTCACTCTCTAGTCAGCCCATTCGTGCAGAATCATTGCTCTAACACATTCATAAATTAATAATTTATTAAATTAAAGTTATCCACACTACAGACCCGTGTGTGTCACAGCAGCTCACAACCCGCGAGTGCTTGATCCGGGCTCTTTTTTAATTAATACCACTTCGAACAGAGCTCCGAAAGAATGCTTCAAGTCATTAAAAGTTTTAATAGCATTTGACTCTGCGCCGCGGGGTGGGAACAAATTTTAGATACGTCAGGAGTTTAAGTTTCCAAATTATTGCGGAAGGATTTTTGGCTCGAGCACCGGATTCGGATACACGGATATGTGGGAAACAATATAATGCTAGAGACTTTACAATAAGAACTTTATTTGATTGCAGACATAAATTGGTATTTTAAAAACAGTTAGGTCGGTATATCCTTTTGACATTAGATGTACTTATAGGGATTTTTTGTATTATTATTATATTGCTTGAAGTTTTTCTGTTTTCGAAAACAATGCGGTCTAAATTAAGTAGATGTAACGCTTTCATGAATAATGATGGTATGGTATTCAAGTAATTTTAAAATCAGTCAAAATTTCATTATTTATAAGTTCTCGGATCAGCAAGTTGAAGTCTCAAGAGCTGGTCACCTGGACGGCCGTCCGAGTAGATACTGAGAGAAGGTTCGCGTCTTTCAAAAAACATTCAAAAAAGTATTTTATTAATTTCGAACTTTTAGGATACGCTTTTATAGATAATAATGCCAAGATTTGCTAGTATTATTCAATGATAAAAAATAAAATGCTTGGGTTTGGAGCCGGGACAACTTTTGATAAATTATATACGACTGCACTTGTTGACATACGGCAACATAAGAAAAAAAACATTTTATGCTCAAAGATTCTCTATTATTTGTGTCACTCAAAAATTTTTATGAAGAAGTTTAATTTAATTCAATACATTGCAACATAATTTTACGAGCTAGGATAATCCCTTTTTTTCATGATATTACGTATCCATATATTTTATTTTCATATCTATAACGTACAAAAGAATCATGCTACTTTAAAATTTTCCAAATTTTTTTTTCACTGAGTTAGGAAGACAGTGGATGGGGCGGAAAGGTTCTCGAGTGGCGTAGGCCGACCTCCAACCAGATGGACGGACGACCTGGTTAAGGTGGCGGGTAGCAGATGGATGTCAACTGCTAAGGATCGGCCCGCGTGAAAATCATTAGGGGAGGCCTTCGTTCAGCAGTGGACATTTTAGGCTGTAATGATAAAGATGAAGAAAGACACTCATTGGTGTCGTGCGGAGAATACTTAAAGCTTCCCTTCAAATACTACAATTCTCTTCAGGGTCTAGAACATATTTTGCGGATGCACACAAGCAGTACAGCCAGCAAATCAAACCCAAAAACTACTGAGCAATTAGCATCACGCGCTCGGTCGGTTCGTCTTGCAACTTGCACAGCACAAGTTTGGCACTTGCTTGTTGCCGCTGACCGTACCACTGTGTTTCGAATTCGCTGTTAGAATTTCCCAAACTTGGCAACTTGCGCTTTAGTTGCATTTGATGACCTCCTTCGCGGGGGGAGAATTGTCGCGTGAGTAATGGTTGTATACTTCGTCGATAATTATGTCTTTGTTTGATATTGTAGCATCTTAACTAAAAAAAAATTTCAAGCTTTTAAAATGGCGGTCCATACCGCCATTTTGAATTTGTATGCTTTTAATGTACCCAGTGACACGCGCACCAAATCTAACGACACCTCATTCCTAAAATCCAGCATAGAACATAGAAATATACATACATACGAACATAATATACATACTCCTTCGGCAGTGGGGTAAAAAAGTCCTTTTGAATGAAAGTGAGCGACGTTAGGTAAGGTGAGATGTCCTAAAAATCGGTACCCCGCCGTTTAGCTATATAACGGCTTATGCCTTTTCTTCCTTACTTTTCATTAGTCGATTTTCCAGTGTACTAACAACTGTCCAATGTAACACATCAGTTTAAACCTCGGCTCCATCAAAGCAAATATGTTTCAAATAGTTTCAATACCATCTGTTCCTACAATTCAACGAAGTGATACCCTCAATTTAATATTCATCTAGAATAATAACCGGCCAAATGGTAATCGATGATAAATAGCTGCGAATGCGGTTTTCAGTGCCACCGTCCGAATTTAACGGCATTAAATTATTTTCGATAGCACAACAGCGGCGCGCCGGGAACTAACTTTCAGTAGATTATTCAAAGCTATTTATTTGCATACTCCGTTAGCCGAATCGCGTTTTGTATTTAGCACCCACACAACGGACGGCTCTTGGTGTAATGCACAATTAAGTTTCTGGACCCGATATATATTCCTATTCAACTACTAAGTGAGCCTTAATTGCTTCTTGAATTTTTCAGCGCATAAATAATACTTATAATATTATTATTCCGATGTTTCAATGACTTTACAGTTACCGTGATGATAGTGTCACCCGTAATTACAAAGCCACTGATTTTTTTTATGAACTTCGTTATGAGCGCATGGCTCTCATCAAGTCTGTCGTTTTAAATCATAAACAAATAAATATCCAGTGAAATTCACACAGTGCTGTCTAGTCCCAAACTAAGCATTTAGCCTGTAATACGGGTTAAATACTAACAACGGACAAACACACTTTTATAGTTTTTTCGTAAATACATTGAAAACACCTAGGCAAATACAAATAGACATACTCATGCACACAAATGTTTGCACTGCCCGGGACTACTGTATAGAACGGAACCCTAGGTGTAAGAATCGACTTCTCAACCAATCACACGGGTCATCAAATCAGAACCAATCTACCAAAATATTTAATGTAGTGTTTCATGACGTAGACCAATGATGTAAAAAGTATAAATTCGTGATATGTTCACAAAACAACCGAAAATAATGTTCCGAATGCAGCGATAGCACACATACACATATTTCGAATTAGCGTATATTTACCTAAGCAAAGAGCCTACAACTTTATTCTCTTTAGCAGTTCGTTTTTGAGGCACGGATAGCGTATCTACCTATATATATATAGAATATCATTGGCGTAGACAGCAAAATTGTTCCAAAGCCTAGGACTCATTCGAACTAGCACACAAGCGTTGTCATCGGACATCAAAGGCGCGCACAACACTGCCATTGATGTAACGACCTCTGTCGGAGAACGCTTAATTAAATCACCAATTCATATTCTCTCCATCCGATACCCAATCAAAGGCGGGCGGCGAAGGCAAAAAATCGGCAAGCTCGACACTATTTTCTGATGGGTTCTGTAGTATTTTTAGGAAGTTTTTTTTAAGCATCGCATGGATGAGGAAAGTGGTGGACCGGGATGAAATGGGGGAGACCTATAGCCAGCAGTGGACTTCGATAGGTTGAAGAGAGAGAGCATCGCAACTATGGACGTATATAAAAATGTGCGGAGTCTCGCTATCATCAAAAGTGTGTCAAAATCCGAATAGTTTTTGTATGGAAAATAAATACATTTGACGGACAACAAATCCCTATGGATCTATTGACAGATATCAACAGAGCCTTAGTTAAGTTAGATGTTAGAGTTTAAGGTTAAGTTAGTTAGTAGTTAGTTTGTGTTGCAAAGCCGCAGTGAACAAAAGGAAAACAATCCCGAAATTACGACTCATAGTTAAATGAACAATTCGCTAGGTAAGCGTGCTCCATCCTGGGCGCATCATCTGTGCTTAACATCAGGCAAGGCGGCGTCAAACGCGAACCTTTAATTGTTAAAAAGAAAGTAAATGGGTGAATCACTTACCCTTTCTCTGATTTTTGATTGGTTAAAGCGATGTTACAACCTGGCCGTCTTCAAGGCAACAGTGAATAGGCTGTTTCTAGGCAGACATGATCCATCCTAGGCCGCATCATCACGATACGATACGATACGATAGGTAAGAAAGCGGTCAAATGTCTGCCTAAAGTTGATAAAAATAAAATGTAGCTATCGTCCCTAGGATGGCTTTAATCATTTCCCTAGAACCCTAAAGAGCCCAGCGTTCAAGACTTTTGTAATTAGCCAGTTGTTGGGAGCAAAAACTGCGTCCACTATGAATATGCAAGGGTGCTATTTGTCCTCCACGTATTCTGCATTATTAATGCCACTAACGTCATTTGCATGGAAAAATGGCTTTTTTACATTATTTGCAAGGTTTTTATGGATTTCTAACTAAACGTGTAATTGTAAATCCTTTTTGTGCGGCATTAATCAAAGCTTTTGATCTATGGTTCATTCGAAGTGATTTACACAACGTTCAAGATTATTAACTGTGATTACCTGTGCTAATAAGTTATTATTCTTGACGGTTATTGAAATTTTACACATGCAAAGAATATTTAAGTATACACTTAATTTAGAAAGATAGTAGATATTTTTTAAGAAATATCTACGAATATGTAAATTACAATTTTACCTATCATAGTCGTATATAAAAAATAAACTTTATTCATTCTTAAGCATTCTTTTAGTTTTTATTTTTATTTATATTATACTGTTGTTAGTTTTTGGCTTCCCACTAGGGCTACACTGAAAAACAGCGTCCTGGTGTGCGTAGTGTACCAGGACAAATGCTGAGTGAGTCCTATTTGGTACTTATTTTTGTTAATTTATATGTTTTTGTATGTTATATACATATGTGTGCCAAATAAATATTTCTTTCTTTCTTTATTGTTAATCTAATATCAAAGTCCACAGCTGGAATCCGGTCTTCCCAATTTTGCGACAAATATTGCGGCCTAAATAGAAGATCTCATGAAGACTTAAACAGCGAACTTCGCTCTGATTTACGATTTTCGATAGAACAAAATCTCAAGTCATACGCTACGCTTGCCTGGACGCGAACTCTACTCTAAAACTGATCCAACGGGCATCGGTTCTGCGATATACGTGACAGCCTACTGCCACTATAACTGTTAGTAATTACTTTACTATAATTCAGTCATATTAATTTATAGTTCACACATCAATAATATATATTTTTATATTTGCTTTCAGAGTTATAGCACGCTCTATATTTTGTTTAGTGCTTTATACGTGTCTTCTAATCCAACAGTCATTGTTATGCGCGTCGAACCTACAACGCCCTACGAATACAATATAATAACACCTTCAGAATGCTGTTGCGGCTGCCGCGATTCTGCAGCGCCTCGGAATGTTCGCGGACGCTCGGGCGGACGGCTTTCACGCGATCATGCGCAAGAAAGCTGCATCTTTGATGCGACGTATGAGGGCCAGCGGCAATGGCATTCTGAGGACGATTATTGCCCGACCTGACTGTCCCATCCAAACCCATTGGATAAGAACAGTTACAGGTCAATTTGTGTAAATTTTTTGTAACTTACTAACACTGTATACTAACTTATTTTAAGACAACCAACATCTTCGCGACCCAAGCTAACCTTTCTTGCCCGTGGTGCCCCTGCTGATCAACAGACAAGGCTCTGGCGCCGGCTTTCCTTGTGGGGTTGGGGGGTCAGACGGCAGTCGCCCCCGTAGAGGCCAAAACTTGCCAAATCTATGGTTCGAACTAAAAGGGATTTTAACGGACCCTGGGCTTCGGAGCGCAAGTTCCGAAAGTAACCGGGAATATCGCTAAGATGATGGTGGTAATTTTTATTCAATTTGAAAATATTCTATCTAGTGTCCATAACCCAAAAACAGTCTACATCGTAGATTTGATCTTCAGGAACTACCATTACTTTTAACAAAGCAAGAGTGCCAAAATCACACAATTACATCGTCCTTGACGTCTTATAATAACGTTGAGGCTTCGTCCCGTCACTTGAGCAACCCGTTGGTATTCAGTGACCTCGAGTTATAAGACACCAGGGCGCGTCCCAAATAATTTTATGTGCTCACGACGCCCGAACGACTACTGAATTGGTTTATCTGATTTAATAGGAAGGATAATACTGACAAAGTTGTATATATTGTTTCATATTTTGAAGAAGAAATGTTTATTGTGTGACAGTATACAATATTGTCTTAAATATAAAAACTTAAATCTAAAAACACAGAAAACCACTAGCATAAGCCAAGGTGTTGAAGACGTCATGACGCTGGTCTGGCTACTTTCAAAGTGAGACTACTACATACACACATACATAATACAAATAATAAAAGTTTATTCAAGGCATATGGACAAATAGGGTATATCTTACTCAATACATAAAAAAATACATGCAAATATAATTAAGAATACAATAATAAATATATATCCACTAACATGTTTATATCTAGCCCCGTACTACGCATAATCATGTAATATGGATACTTAACAACGGATTAACAAACATACATACAGACAATTATAGAAACAGAGACTTTAAAAAATAACATTTGGCATATGCACTATTTATTAACATTATTTTCAATATACATTTAAAAAAAAAGTTATTTCAATATAACAGACATTTTAATTATCATCATCATCACGATGTTTTCCTTCAGCGTAAGAGCATCGGACAATGCACATATATATTTCGAAAATTCGAAAACACATTGGTACGTGACGGTATTTGAACCTCAGCCCTCCCGGTAGGAGGGCAACAGTCCACACCATTGAGCCACCGACGCTCTTTGATTATATGTAATAGGTTTGTGCCACAGATTTCCCAATACAGGAGATGGGGCAAGCCGCGTTTAAAGTGCGACAACTGTAAGCTCAACGAGCATACACTGACTACCAGTTTACGCTCTGTGAGACGAGTCAAGACGCACGAATATTAGAAGAATTACCGTTTTTTTCCAAAATGCCATCCTGTGCAATTGCAACATGCCATCATCGCAATGAATCAGTAAATTTACCAAGAAATATAATAACTTTTCACAGATAAGAACCGAAAAGAAATTGCGACACTGGGACTGCCTATAAACTTGGCGGCTTGTCCAGTCTAATGTATATTCTGATGTCTGTGGTTTATGCATTTGTTTTCCGGGTTGAAGGCGTGAAAATATAATAGCCAATCAAAATGATTTTCTAATAAAAAGATAAAACATTTCACACTAACATTTTGTACTAACAAGCATACCGCGTACATTTCGCCTCGACGAGGCGTTTCATAGCGCAAATTTTCTGATCTAATTAAAATTTTCACTGCGAATTTTAGGTGATTCAACTCATCGCTGTGTTAGCACGAATTTCGACGGGATTAATTGTACATATACGACGGAATGTTTTAGTGGCTTTACAAAGTAGTTTCCGAGTTACTCAGCATAATGCTATGTATGGAAAAATTACACAATTCTATTTATATTATTTCGTTAAAAACATATTTTTAATTATAACCAATTTCAGCAGCCTTAGGGTACTTCAATTCATTGTTTCTTATCAATACAATTCACGCTGCATGCCATGGCAATCTACAAGTAAGGTCACACTTAGATTTAAGTTTACGTTTGTCTATGATTTCTTATTGCTTGTACCAGTGTTTATCTTGTTGGTTGTCCAACTCCTTAACAAGACTATAGCTCGCATACTGTGTTCTCTTACAAATTAAAATGGACCACGGAAAATTACGGTAACTTGGCACTACCGTGACACCGTCAGTAATTGAATGAAATGACAGGCGCGCGGTGTTTGCCAATTAAAAAGCACTGGTGACAGCCACGTCGGAAAATAGTGAAAAACTGTCCGGAAATCGGGAAACAGTTCGGAAACGTGTCAGTGCCTAACACCTAACAACGGCCGGGAATATGTGTCGACAAATGTTTGACAATTTATCACTTTTATGTACTCTCTGTATTGAAAAAAAAAATTGTAGAATGGAAATTAATTTATTTGTGGTCATAACTTAAACGAGTGTGGACTGTCGTCCTTCTTGAAAATAAAGAAAAAATATTGTAATTATGTGACTTAAAAATGTTTATACAAAATAAGTAAAAAACGTAGGGTTGCCAGAAAGTTGTTCACTAATTGAAAGCTTATTAAATACCACTAGATTGGGAACATTAAGTAGGTTGATTAGAAAAGAAAACATGTATGTAAAATAAATAATTATTGAAAAATATATCGAAGCTTTAATTTTAGGATTAACTTCTTATATATTTATAAAATTTCATCATTATCAACACATTAAACGTCACCACCGAGGGGCACGACCCTACCCGTACTCGGGTGTATAGGCCTTAGTCGTCCACGCGGGCACAGTGCGGATTGGCCGACTTCATACACAACCTTTAAATCTCTTCGCAGACGTGCGCAGGTCTCCTCGCGATGTTTTCCTTCACCGTAAGAGCGTCGGATAAACGTACATATAATTTCGATCGAAAAGACTTTGGTACGTGGCAGGATTTGAACGTGCACCCTCCACCCTGCAACAGTCCACACCAATGAGCCACTATCGCGTCCCGTGCACTTAGGCCCGTATTATAGTCATAAAAAAATATAATAATAATAATTGACGATTGAAAAGTATCTGTAACAGATTTATTTCAATAAAAAAAATTCTTTCTTTCTTCTTTTCTATTCTCGAACGAGACTCAACATTAATCTTTACTTATATTGATTTAGAAAGAGATGGAGCTATTTATATAGAGCGCTATCCCTTTCTAACTATATTCAAGTAAAGACACTTGACCCTTGTTCTAAAATACGGGCTGTATTGTCATAAAAAAAATCTAACTCGCATAAGTTTGAGACGTTAACAAACTGCACTTAGGTTAGCCGAGTTGTGTATTTGGGAACAGTTTGCAGGAGCCAAAGCGAGCGTACATGCTAAACAGTTTGGCATTAAAGATTGATCACGGCAAGTTGTTTAAAACCTCCTCGATCGTCGATCAATCAAAATTATATTAGCAATAAATCTCGTACTCACACCCGGGAAACGTTTAGGGATTTACACGTGACGATTCTACAAATAGTATTCCAAACTAATTAACTATTCGTAATTATAATTGACGCTGACTTGTTCCTGTTATAATAATCAGTATTGACAGTTGCTTTGAAGAAATAACCTATTACATAGTTAGGTATAAAAAGCTCAAGACAGGGTTTATGACCGCAAACACCGCGCTTATTGAAGTCCCTTATTCCCTAGAACTTATTCGTGTTTCATTAAAAAAGAAATAAGGATTAACAGGCCTTAAGTAACACAAATGAGTTATTTATCATTTATAGGCAGACACTCGACCGCCATCTCACCTGATGGTAAGTGATGATGCGGCCTAGGATGGATCATGCCTGCCTAGAAACAGCCTATTCACTCTTGCCTTGAAGACGGCCAGGTGGCAATGAGTTGCTATGCCTCTAAATGGGCTCTGTCAGAACACCAGCGCTGCCGTGGCGAAGTTGATGAATCATTAGAACTGTAAATGACACACGGCAGTATAAGCTGAGGCAGGGCCCATTTGACCACAAATAACGTTTTATTTTTTTTATTTTTATATTGGTGTTTATTTTTGTTTCATTTGTCTTTTATTTTTGTTTAGTCTTTTCTTTTCACGTGTTTACTACTTTGGTTTATTTTCGTATAATTGTTTTGTTTTGTATTTGTGGTCAAATAAATGTTTTTTCTTTCTTTCTTTCTTTCTAAATAAGATTTATTTTGCTAAAACCCTTAGGAAACATGTCCAGCTGTGCTATACTGAATCATTAGGTGGTGAGGATGCAATTTGTTATCGAATTTGACGATCCATTTGGTGTAACGGTTGAGAGGTCGTCTACACCGGGTTTGATCCCCGGCAATAACAACATTTGTATGCATTAACATGTCTGTTTGATGGTGGCTGGATGAGGAAAGCGGAGGACCGGGATATCTGGCGCAAACTGGGGGAGACCTATGTCCAGCAGTGGACTGCGATAGGTTGAATAGGAACATGTCTGTTTGTTGTAGTCTGGGTGTTTCTATGTATGATAAGTATTTATTTACAAAAAAAAGTATATAAGTATGTTTGTGAGAGATAAGAAAAAATAAATGGTGAGACCACAGACATCCGAATATACAATTAGACTGGACAAGCCGCCAAGTTTATACGCAGTCCCAGTGTCGCAATTTCTTTTCGGTTCTTACCTGTGAAAAGTTATTATATTTCTTGGTAAATTTACTGATTCATTGCGATGATGGCATGTTACAATTGCACAGGATGGCATTCTGGAAAAAAAACGGTAATTTCTTCTAATATTCGTGCGTCTTGACTCGTCTCACAGAGCGTAAACTGACAGCCAGTGTATGCTCGTTGAGCTTACATTTGTCGCACTTTAAACGCGGCTTGTCCCATTTCCTGTATTGGGAAATCTGTGGGTGAGACCTAAGGACTGCAATAGGTTGAAGAGAAAGAGAAAGTATTTTTGTCCGTTCTTTAGTGACTTCAAGATTGGGGCTGGATAGCGCTGTATCAATGTCTGTGGATATTAATTATTAGTAATTCAAACCATCTCTTAAATGACGTTTAAAAACAATCAAACAATCCGAGATCGTGTCGTCCTCGTCCCGCACCGTCTAATTCGAGCGGAAGCTTTTGCTATACACTGATTGCTTCATAATAATTTATAGAGCGTAATCTGCGAGCCATCGGGCGTAGTATATTACTCATCGCACAACTCGATTTATGGGGCACGTACACACTTTTCATGTTTTAATTTGTATATCCTCATACGGGGTGTTGTGCTCGCTTCAATTAATGGAATGTTTCCAAACGCGGAATGTTCCCGGGTAATCGATGTAATTGAGCCAAAATGCCGAGCGGACGCGGCATTTTTTGCGATTTACAGTCGCCGAGGCGACTGGCTGTGTTTATTATCGGCAGTTTATTGCTGTGTTATATTACGCATTATGAAATCATTGAGTTTGTTGTTCGTGTCAGTTTGACTTTTGCAATTGCCGGTTGTAATATGCCTGATCATAATATAACAATTTACAATATTATAGCTATTAAACTATGCCACGCTGAGGTCAATGTACAAACTATGCTTCTAATTTTAATCACTATTGTTACGAATTGACGTAATTAAAATGACATTAAATATGGCGGCTAATATGTGTCGTCAGTCCACCATAGAGTATGATATGCGAATTGTCAAATAGCAAAGAGTCTAGCATGTTCTAGATATTTCGCGAACTATTTAGAATGACGTCGACGCTTCGAGCTCAGCGGCCGGACAGTATATAAGGCGGGCCGATGGGTGCGCCGGCAGTCTTGTGTTCTACTCAAGAGCGAACGAAAGAGCGAAGTACCTGCGACTACAAGGAAGAAGCGAGTGATACAGCGATATATAAGGATCGTCGAGTGTGAGATAAGTGTGAGGAGTTAAGAGTGATTATTACGTGTGTGTGCGGACATTATAAGACTTATCAAGTGTTGTGTGCAGTGTTAATTACGGATTATAGTGCGTTAATTGACTAATTAGTGCGAGTGTAAGTGTAATTAGTGTTGTGTGTAATTTATAGCGGTTAATTAATAAAGTGTGTTACCGTGTTATTCTTCGTGTTTGCCAATAATTTATCCGGAACCCCCAGCTCGTAACACTATCATCACAATCATCAGCCGATAACGTCCCTTTCCCGGACACAGGCCTTTGCACAGCATAGCTATGAAGAGACTCAATTCACTAACATTCACATGACGCCATCTAGTCACAAACTAAGCATTTAACCTGTGATACAGGTACTAAATGACAGATAAACATGCTTATATAACTTTTTTTTTTTTGTAATTCCAAACATATTTATTATACAAAGAAAACACCCAGGCTATTACAAATAGACATATTCATGCTCACAAATGTTTGTACTGCCCAGGGATTGAACCCGGAACCCTTGGTGTTGTTTCCGACGTCTCCACCATTACACCAATATAATAATAATAATAATAATTGTTTATTCATAAATGTTTCATACAGTAAATTTCAGTGATTGGAGCCTCCTTTTAAGCAAATAATGCCTGTACCAGGAGACTCCGCTCTTCCATTAACATAAATAGCCACACGAAACATTAGAATAGTGTTACATCAGTATAACGATTAGAAGAACAAAAATATCAAACATAATTTGCTACAATGTGTGTAAATGTGAGATGTATGTGATGATTTCATGTAGTGAGTTTGAGTCGACGACGGTGTGAGACAGTTATGGAAGATGTGGATGTATGAGTATGAGTACCTTTATAGTTATATTTGTGTGGAGCGTGGATGCGCTCGTGTGTAAAGTACGGTGTAATGTGAAAAGAATAGATGTGTGTGAACATAATATGTGTCTTCTTTTAGGAACCTTGATAGATTAAAAAACTTCTTATTTCACCCTTTGTATGAAAGTTTCGGTTTCCTCATAACTTAGAGTCAACAACCATTCTTTAGTAATTTTTTTACACTCATAGTATGGCAAAGTGTAGATTTCCAAAACTTTGTTGACTTTATTAAATAAAAAGCATGAACGGGATTCATATTGAGTACTCGCAAACACGGTTCTAGTTTTAAAACTACGAGCTATTATATCTTTTCTTCTTTTATTTTCCTGTTGTCGATCATATGGCAAGGATTTGTACTTTTTTAAAATAGTGCGTAAAATGTAAAGTTTCCTAACAGTCAGTAACCCACTAAGTTTATATAACTGATCAGTCGGGAACAGTCTATTTTTAAAGTACATAACTTTTATGAGGGCTCGATGGGCTCTTTCTAACATCAGGAACTTTGTCTTCAATGCACCGCCCCAGACAGGAATGCAATAGTTTAGGACTGATTGGACTAACGCAACATATACTTCCAAAAGAATATTTCTGAAATTAGGAGTTCTAATCGTTTTTGGAGTTACGTGTCTGAGTACGCTAAACATATAGATCAACTTTCTTACTCTATTCGCTACTTGTTCTAAATGCGGATACCAAGATAACCGTTGGTCCACAACAACCCCCAAATACTTTGTGCATGGCACTTTTTCTATATTGGGGCAATCACATGGCTTCTCACTAATTTCATCACATGAATGAATTGCCAGTAGGTCAAAGTCGGGTTGTGATTTGTTATTTAGGGAATAACAAAGAAAGTTAATTTTAGCAGTGTTAAGTGTCAAAAGGTGGTTTTGCAGCCACCTATTAACAAGGGCTACACCATGTTCAGAACTTTCTTTGACTTCATTCCAAGTGCTTCCAGCGAATACTATTGCCGTATCGTCAGCATATGAGAAAATTTTGGCCTTCTTCAATTTTATGTATATATATATATATATATATATAAACAGACATATTCATGCACACAAATGTTTGAACCGCTCGGGGATTTAACCGGGATCCTTTGGTTTTAAGCTGCATAAAATTAATACATTGCTTAAACTCACCTTACTCGCACGAAGCATACTCATAAACATAAGCCACAATCTCCACACTCCATGCTTTCTCAGGGTTCCCTTAACCCAAAACCAATCCCAAACCCTGACAAAATCATTGGAAAGTAAACCTTATGTAACTCTAACCTCAGCGCACCCTTCAACCCTCTCACCCCTTTTAGCTACGACCATTACAATGTAAAATTCTAATTCTCTCGTTAAGCCCGTGGCCTTTTCAGGCACTTTTCCTGAATATAAAACAGGCCAAATGGATTTACATCTAGATACGGTGAATGGCTAATGAATAACTGTGAGCGTCGGTGGCTCAGTGGTGTGGACTGTTGCCTTCCTACCGGGAGGGCTGTGGTTCAAATCCCGACACGTACCAATGTATTTTCGAATTTTCGAAAATATATGTACGTTATCCGACGCTCATACGGTGAAGGAAAACATCGTGAGGAAACCTTCATGCACGCCTGCGAAGAGATTCGAAGGTTGTGTGTGAAGTCGTCCAATCCGCACTGGGCCGCGTGGACGACTAAGTCCTAATCACCTATACGGGTCGGCTCGTACTCCTCGGTGGGGACGTTTAATGAGCTGATGATAAGTAATTTAAAAAGTATAATTTAAGGTTATTTTTATGTATAACTAACTATTTAAAGATATAAATGCAGCGACAATTATTTCTAAAATAACGACTTAATGATGAAAAAGGCAAATTTATTAAAAAACTATGGTTACCTAACAAAAAATTAATAAATATTTTATTTTTTTAAAAAAAACATACATGGAATACAATGAAATGAATTCAGACTAATACAGGTATTTAAATTCTAGATCACCGTAAGAAAATTTAATTAAAAATACTAACATCAAATATATTATAAGTTAGAACACCAATCACTGTATTAAATGTATAGTGAATAAAAGTTGAATAAATATAGAACAATACAGAAAAAAGAAATCTAAAATACTAAAAAAGCAAAAAGAAAAGCAATTTTTTTGTTAGAGTTTAATACTATCGAGATAGTATCCTACCCGACAACAAATAAAGTCTGCCACGTAGACTAAGCCAATGACTAAAACCTCAAGCTTTAAACCTTCAATAAAGATCAGCATAGTCCAACAGGAGGCTGGTAACTATAATAAATAAGGATAAATAAATATCCACTAACATTCACACAGCGCCATCTAGCCCCAAACTAAGTATATTTTTGTAAATACATAAACATTATACACCCTGACCAATACAAACAGACATGTTCATGCACACAAATGATCTCGTAACCCATGGTGATGCAGCCGATGTTTCAACCATTACACCAAATGGTTCGTCTGTCGTCGTCACTAAAACAACCCATATATCATCACGATCATCAGCCTATGGTGAGGAATTCCCACATAGCTATTAGGAGAGTATTCATACGACACAGCATAACTCGTCCACTCAAAAACCCATCCCAGCATCAACAAACAAACTAGGTCTCCAATTCCAGTAAATGCACTAAAATAATCGTTTTTGTTTTAATTATAAAATTTCGCACTTATTCGTTTTGTTTTATGGTAGATATTATTTGGTAACAGCATTCGACCATTCTTTCTACTATATAACTACCATTTGAAACCATAACCATTGAATTTGTAACGGAATACCAAATTTACAGTTGGATTCTAAACTGTCGTGATATCAAGTAAATTATCGGAATTGGAGCCCAGGGATTCGCCCTGGGCTTCCACTCACTAGGCGAGTTTAAATCGAAAACCAATTACGGAAAAACTGTACATAAATATACGCGCGTACTGTTCCGACGTGTGTGAACGCGCGGTATCCCGCATAGCTGGATGTGGCATAGAAAATAACATGTTATTTAGCCGATGGCTGGGTTAAATATGTATTTTTTAGTCAGTTCGCTCACCTGGTAAGTGATACGCCTGACCATGACATGCGCAGAGTTAGACGAAATTAATTAATTAAAAGTATCTGTCAATTTCCGCCAACACTGCCATGCACGCTGATATGCCCTAGACAAGAGTGACATATTAAAGTTTAGCTCTTTTTAACTTCTTTCTATTCGACTTTACGGCTTTTATAATTTTTTTTTTTAATAAATATTTTTTTTTGTTAAATAAAAATATTTATTAAATTTATTTATTTATTAAATTGTATTTATAAAATAATTGAAATTGAAACACAACGTTTATGTAATACTGTTATAAGAGAGCGGAGTTTTCTAATACAAGCAAACTTTTTGCTTAAAAGGAAGCTTCGACCACAATTTACTGTATGATCGTGTTTTACTGAATAAATAATTTTTGTTTTTGTTTTTGTTTTGTTTTGTTATAAAACCTAAGCCATTTTGTAAAGCTAATGAATGCTACAGTTAATAATAATCCTAAATAAACTACTAACCCATATGGATATAATAAGTTGTCTGAAATAAATGTTTTTTTTTTTTTTTTTATACTATAACAGGCAAACGAGCAAACGGTCATCTGATGGTAAATGTCACCGCCGCCCATGTACATTTGCAATACCAGAGGGCACTGAAATGCGTTGCCGGCCTTTCAAAACGTTTATTATTATTAAATATTTTTTACGAAATATCAATGAAGAAAATAGTTCTAAAAACAATGGAATTCCTAAATCCAGCTAAGTTTATCCAGCCAGAGTACACTCGTGTACAAAATGTGTAATTAACTGATCACACGCTAATTGTTCCGGCTTAGTGCTCGGTTAAGGCAAGATTGTACAGGCTTTTTCCAGTTTAATAGGAATTTTGGTCGCCACATGTTTATGAACAAAAGAAACAATGGGACTACAGACATATCAATATTACATGTGTCGATGGCTCATTGGTGTGGACTGTTGCCTTCCGATCTGAAGGGTGCAGGTTCAAATCCCGCTGTGTACCAATATCGTTTCGAAATTTCGAAATTATACGTACGTTTATCCGACGCTCTTATGATGAAGGAAATCATCGTGAGGAAACCTGCGCACGCCTACGAAGAAATTCAAAGGTTGTGCGTGAAGTCGGCTAATCTGCACTGGGCCCGTGTTGATGACTAAGGCCTTTACAACCTATACAGCCAGGCTCGTGCCCCTTTGGGTATTTCTATGTATAATATGTAAGTATTTAAAAAAATATTATATACGTAAGTTTATCAGTTGTTTATCACCCTAACGACATACTTCTGGCTTCATACGGGGCTAGATGGCGCTGTGTGAATGTCAGTAGATATTTATTTATGTTTATTTATTGTCTAATAACTATCAATTCATTCATTGCATTTCTTTAACACTTTTATAGGAATGCTTATAACTGAATACGATGAACTGTTCGGCCCAAAACATAATAATTAAAAATTCATTGTCCAATATTGCTAAACGATTAAAATTCTGCTTTTATTATTTATTTAAAATCGAAAATGGAATATTAATTCCATATTTTCCAGATAACAAAAGCGCATCTAGAGCGAGTACACTCGCGCACAAAACGTTTAATTAACGAGTGACGGCCGCTGTGAGCGACGCGACACGCGTACAACAATGCCGCGTATGCGACAGCCTATGAGACTTGCTTTATTTAAATTTAGAACACTGTTGTAATAAAACTTAATTTGATGTGGCAAAGGAATTGGACATATTCTACTTTTATCGTCAGGGCTTCTTAAAAATATGTAGGTACTACAGTATATATTATTTAATCTGTGGTACTACCGTCTTAGGATCGAGCTGTTAATACCTTTTAAAAGAAAAAAAATGTCTGAACATTACCTTTAGTAACTAAGTCTAGTCTAAGCGAATGTTGTGTTTAGCTGAAAATGAAAAGTGTTTATTCAGTTGAGGTCCTTACAGAACACTTATGAATGTCAAATGAAGCTACCACTGGTTCGGACGGTAGTTTTCTACTGAGAAGAATCCAGCAAGACAATCAAAAGCTATTATCGACATATAAATTTAACTCATCATCATCAGCTCATTAAACGTCCCCACCGAGGGGCACGAGCCTACCCGTATAGGGTGATTAGGCCTTAGTCGTCCACGCGGGCCCAGTGCGGATTGGACGACTTCACACACAACCTTCGATTCTCTTCGCAGGCGTGCATGAAGGTTTCCTCACGATGTTTTCCTTCATCGTAAGAGCGTCGGATAACGTACATATATTTTCGAAAATTCGAAAATACATTGGTACGTGTCGGGATTTGAACCTCAGCCGTCCGGTAGGAAGGCGGCAGTCCACACCACTGAGCCACCGACGCTCTTAACTAACTGTAATTAATTTCTAACAGTTTACATACTGAACCTATTAATTAATAATGCTTAGACATATTCGTTGTTTTAATATATATATATATATATAATATATATATATATATATAATATATATATATATTATATATTATATATATATATATATATATATATATATTAGATAAACAATTAACTAACTCAATGCACAGTGTCACTCAAAAAGTGTCCGCGACAAGTCTGCCCATCGCGTCAGTTGGGCAGACTATACATTCATAATAACACCGCTCGCTGCTAGTCATAGTGACAGTAGTTTGCTCATCAGACGGACGGATAGACAAAAACTTTTTAAAATTACATTTTGTTGTGTATGCAAACATTAATATATATAAATAAAAGAAAATAAAATAAATATGAATATTAATTTTTACTGTTTTTTTATGTAGCACTTAAAAAAGCAAATTTTAAATTAGTTAACAACTAATGTCAATCGAACATTTGGTACAATCTAATGCCACTGCAATGTTAACAGTCATCGTTAATTAACGCAAATGGGGTGGTTATCACTAACACAAATGACCTTAATTGTTATGCAAAAGCTAGCCAGTGCAATTGATCGATATAGTTTCAATTATACGCAATTTAAACATAACTTTGTGTAAGAAAGGTGATATTTATTTTGAAATAAAGATATTTTTGTCCCTTTTAACTACCGCTTCATGGAAAGTCAATAAGTATTCAAAGAAAAAAATCATCTGGCATTGCATTGAATTTTAAAAATAATACATTTTCAAACTTATAAATCTCTTTATAACAAAGGGCTCACAGCTAGTGTTCAATTAATAAACCTTTGTACTTATTTCTGTCGAGTTATTTGAAAAACTGTTGACATAGTACGCGAAATGACAACTCTAACCCCATTTCAACACATCCAAATGTTTTATTAACCCACAAACCCACTTTAGAAGGGTCCTTGTATCTAGTCCGTATGAATATAGGCCTCTGCCTCAATCAGTGTTGCCAAACAATCGATAATTTGACTATCGATAGTTGGTCAAGAAAATTATCTATAGTATCGATATTATCAATTGTATCGACAGTTTTGGCAATAGTGAGAAGCAAAGATATCGATACTATCGATTGGCAATTTTACAATAAGCTTCGAAACCATCGAAAAAATTATTGTGTGTATAGGTTTACCTTGAATCGATACTATCATTAGCCCTATCGATACTATTGCTTTTCCCGATTATCGATATTGGACTTACAAGCGGCAACACTAGTTTCAATACCCTCGTCATACTTTGACACGCATCAAATGTTGCCAATTCAGCCACGTGTTCAAACGGACCGACGTAGATCGTCTTCAAGTTAGTGAAAGACTTTTGTCAGCATTGTATCTTAACTGCTTTGGAGTTATTCAAGTTTAAGGGAGCCATGTTTTGGCAAAACAGGCTCGATTTTACCAGAGTGATAGCACGACATTACAAAAAAAACGTGCTTACCAAAAGCTTTGCCTCCAGTTTTGCCGAGTTACGAACCTAGTGGTTACTGGTCACTCGAAGGTCCCCTTCCTATTCTCCCCTTTCTTTCTATTCTGCTCCCTTTTTTCTTTAACTTTACCAGCCCCAATTGCATGCTTTCTTGTAACGAAGGAAGTTCTGACCTCGGATAAGCTTAGTCTAGTAATCAAGTGTGCGGATTAGGTGATATGCATAGCACACAGTTTTTTAGGTCTTAATGTAAACTTAAACATAAAAATTGTGATCAAACGAAATTCTCAAAAAAAGTATACGAATCAATTTTTAATTTCGCATAATTCTGCCACCTGTACCAACTTTGACATCGATCGACTAAGAAGAATCCGCCAATTTTAGTTATCTTTGTAGACCTACCGAATATTAAATATTTCTCAATAAGGATACCTGCATCCTTATGAAAAAATATTTTACAATTTATTGTCATATTATGTTTAACTCATTAGAGAAATAGACTTTGAATTTTGATTACTGTATTATATTATAGTGTTATCATTTTTCAGTGTCTAAGGATTTAATTACTATTAATGCAGTAATTGTAGTTTACTGTTAGACTGCTCATTTTAATTAATCTTATCATTGAGAGGTATTGGAGCGTTTCCTGCGACGCTTATACATTGCGTAGTGGTAGACTGTCAGAGCTGCATTCGTTGTCCGAGCTACATAGAGAAAAAATTGGACCTCTCTTATCTTCATGAAATATACTATTTCGAATTTACCATCATCATCAGCTCATATACGTCCCCACCGAGGGCCCGAACCTACCCGCACGGGTGTATAGGTCTTAGTCATCCCACGCGGGCCCAGTGCGGCTTCGCCGACTTCACGCACAACCTTTGTATCTCTTCCCAGACGTGCGAAGGTTTCCTCATGATGTTTTTCTTTACCCTAAGAGCATTGGATAAACGTACATATAAATTCGAAAAGATATTGCCGGAATTTGAACCATACAGTTAGGAAGGTAACAGCCCAATGATATTCTGTATATAAAGGTAGATACGCCACCCGTGCCTCAAAAACGAACCTCCAAAGAGAATTACAGTTGTAGGCTCTTTGTTTACGTAAATGTACGCTCATTCGAAATATGTGTATGTGTGCTACTCGCTGCATTCAGAACACTTTTTTCAATTGTTTTGTGAGCATATCACGAATCTATACTTTTCATTGGTTACAGCCCACACCAATAAGTCACCGACGCTCTCTTGTTTCATATTTAAACTTGCAATTCCAATTATTCACTGTACAATTTCCGCAAAACAGTTCCCAATGAAATACTATTTTCATACTCAAATCTCCATCAATACCAAGTCATAGCTCTACCACCAGACTTGCAATCATAGGAAGTAATAATAATAAATACACGTGAAACAAAGGCTTCCGGATATTTCAAAATACCAGCTCCTACAACTGCATTCAATCATTTCGCGTTCAATTTCGCCTGCAAGCGAGTTACAAGTCAAAGGCAGAAGCGGCTAGCCACGAAAACTTGTTCATCTAGATTCCTACAGAAAAACTATTTTCAATAGTTAAACATTGTAAATTCTCTTTGAGATACTAACCTGCACATTTTAAGTACTCTTGACTTTACCTGGCGTCATTAAAAAAGTGTATTCTTGTTCTTAGAGCCGGCGATGTATTTCTGTGTTTTCTATAGTTGAAAATGTTTAAGAGCAGTGGTGTGCTACCTCAAATATGAATAAAAAAATATTTATTCGTGGTTCATGTGAATATGCAAGGTTCAAAGGTACATGATAACATGCTTTACACGACGTTTCTGCTCATTTTTTTGTAAACAATACAAAAATTGACGTTGCTAAGGATGCAAGAGGCTTACAGAACGTTCTGTGGCATTTCTGATATCAAAAAAATATTAAGAATAATTGCTTTGTTCAAAGGGCTGGCATCGCAATTCTTTGTCCTTTGTTTTGCATGTCTACATGGACAGCGTTTGCTTGGTTGCTCCCTATAGCTTAAAAATATACTCGCCACAGCTTGAGCCTTGGACCACCGCCCGCTGAACGCGCGTCCGCCACCGGTCCCCAAGGAGTCCTATCGTCGGAGCCGACCAAGCTTAATCTAACGAATGCTCCTAACACAAGTTACTACAAATGGAATTCGATTCTCCTTTAACTAAGAGCTCTTATAGAAATCATTTTGGACCCATGTGGCTTAGCGATGTAACATTGTGCTCATCTCCTTTGAGTTATTTATTAGATGTTTCAAAGTGTGCCTACTCAGTTAGCTTTTACAATTGTATCGTTTCTTTTGCGAAAGGTTATTTGCCAGTGGTATGGAAATGAGCAGTAGAAATATTCAACATAACGCTTGTCAATTTTGTTTAGCTATTTAAAATAGATAATGTATAATTAATAAATAAAATAAAATTATCTTTATTGACATAAAACAAGGTTGGATGGTTTACAAGTTGTATGTATCATTAATCATTTAAAACAATTGAAAAAAAAAAAATTTTTTGTTTTTACATCAGGTAAAAAAACAAAATATTTTTTTTCTGTGTATGCATATTATTTTCAATGTGATTAAATTAAAATAAATAATACATATTATTCAGCCTTCCATACAAATCACATTTACACAGCATTAATTTCTTAAGGTTATCAATTATTCCACTGCCTTCATTACTTTTCATCTCAGATTCTTACTATAAAAATAAATATAAAATTCCTTTAATTTCAGGCTGAAGCCCATAATTGCTAGTTACAAATTATATTAAAAATAAAAGTAATTATTCCATTGCCTTCATCACTTTCATCTCAGACTCTTGCTTTAAAATAAATATAAAAATCCTTTAATTTCAGGCTGAAGCCTGATTTGTTAGCTACAAATCACTTGATCCATAGCTCATCATGCTAGAACTACTGCAATGTGACCAAAGACAGCTAGTAAGCTGTTACTGCTACATTACTCATGATTATAATACCATTAGGAAAAATAATTCAAAACTTAACTTGGAGATTTGATCGATGTTTTCCATTTTCACTGCACTTCAACTCGGTATAATACTAAAAAAACATGCCACAAAGACGTTCAATTTATAACGCAGACAGTAAACGATTCCCCAGACTAAAGACAAATAGGAGTGCATTAAAAAATATATGCTCCCCCCACTTTAATAATATTAAAAGATACTCATTTAACAACCACCGTCTGAATAATTATTTCCATTCAAAGCGTTTATATGGCGGCGGGCCGCGATGGGGTGTTTTATAAAAATGGATAACGCGAGTTGGAGTTCAAAATAGTGGGTTCAGTATAAATAATTCTGCTAAAAGTCGTATCATATTTGGGATGGTGACTGGGCTCTATAAAAATTGAATGAAATGAAACACTTTTATAAAATTTAATATATCTTATTATCTCAAACTATCTCATGAGCAAGTAATTGTGGCTACTTTCTTAGACTGGTAGATATCGTAAACATCAATCTGATCACAAGATATCCAAAATAACGTATTTGCAACAATGTCAAACATGGACTCATTTCCAAAAAATCAGTTATACGTTCTATTGGATCGAAATGAGTACATAATCATCAGCTCATTATACGTCCTTTGGAAAGGCTCGAGCCTACCCGTAAAGAGTGTTTAGGCCTTAGTCGTCCACGCGGGCACAGTGCGGAATAGCCGACTTCACGCACAACCTTTGAATTTCTTTATAGGCATGCGCATAGGTTTCCTTTCGATGTTTTCCTTCACCATAAGATAAACTCAGATTAAACATATAATTTCGAAAATTCGAAAAGACATCGGTTCGTGGCGGGATTTGAACCTGCATGATCCAGATCGGAAGGCAACAGTCCACACTAATGAACCACCGATGAATGAATGAATTAAGCACTTATACCATTAGGATATAAGTGCTTAATTCATTGCTAAAAAACTCAACAAAAACAAAACAGAAGAAAAACTACAGTGAACATAAAAAAGGGTGATGAAATAACTGGGCAGTTATTTGTGCCGGATAGTGTATTTCAACTCTTAAAACATTTTTAAAAGATCTATATATTACCCCAGTGGTGTGCTCAGAGATTCTAAGTATACAAAGACACTTATTGCCAAAACAATACATAATTTTAATTTAAGTCAAATTGAATGCTGTTAATGACACATCGCCTTTGGTCGCAAATAAATAATAATAAACAAATATCCACTGACATTCACACAGCGCTATCTAGCCCCAAGTTACGCGTGAAGCCTGTACTATGGATACTAAACAACGGATAAATATACTTAAATACATTTTTTTTGTAAATACATACATATTATACATAGAAAATACCCAGACTATTACAAACATACATGTTCATGCACACAAATGTTTGTATTGCCCGGGGATCGAACCCGGAACCCATGGTGTTGCGGTCGAACTCTCAACCGCGACACCAAATGGGTCGTCATATATGGTATATGGGTGGCAAATATGTAGAGGAAAAACGGCAAATAATCGGGAATCATTTAATATTTTGGCATTTTTCCGGATCGTCTGGACGCACAGGATATACACTGTTTAATTGCACGCTACTGGATTACCCGGTATAACAGCACAAACTTTACCTCTTCAAATATTAATGTAGATTGCGGTACCCTAAAAATCGTTTTAATTCTTCGTCTCTGCGGGCAATGAGCGCTCAAAGCAAGAAAAGAGATACTTTAGTTTTTAATAAACGGTCGCGGTATAATCTTCCGTTAAGATGGGCAAAGCCAAAGGAGGCTTTACCCGGCATCGTTATAGTAGTAATCAATGGGGCAAAATTAAAGCAAAGCTTTTATATTTGAAAATCAACAGGCAACTCAACCCATGCAACCCATGTTCTTCGAACGTCAGGTTTGGCGCTCTCCTTTTCTGCGGGCGAGTACGCATGCCCTGTTTGGGAACGTTCTGCCCATGCAAAGCTAGTGGATGTAGCCTTAAATGAGACGAGCCGAATCATAACAGGCTGTCTCAAGCCTACACCGATCAACCAACTTTATCCACTGGCAGGAATAGCTCCCCCAGAGATTCGCAGAGGTGTGCTAGCTCTCTCGAAAGAGCTAAGATGGATAGCGACTCTCGGCACCCAATGTTCGGTCACATTCCTGTTGCCCAGAGGTTAAAAAGTCGTAACAGCTTTATAAAGGGGACTATTTCTCTCTCAATTGACCCCGAGTTAGCGAGACTTAATCTATGGCGTGCAAAGATTGGTTCCAGTATTCCGGTTCCCTTTGTTTCCCCTCTCGGAAAGTTTACCTCCTGGGCATGAGCTGTCGTGGCCGATCTGGAGATCTCTGAATAGGCTTCGGACGCAGACTGGCTGCAGCAGGGAAAATTTGGCTAGATGGGGTTTTTTGGATGGTGAGGACATCGATTGCCTTTGTGGTTCGGCCCAAACGATGCCCATCTGACATCGTGCCGGCGTGCCCTTCCAGCTGCACGCGGGAGGACCTAATGACAGCGTCAGATAATGCTGTCGCTGTTTTCTGGGCCGCTAAAATTTGAATGTGTGTTTGCCTTCGACACGCTAAGAAGAAGAAGAACAGGCAACTGATATAGTTGCTGGATTTGTTGTAACTTGGGCATAAGTAGGGATTTCAGGAAAGAGGAAAGAAGAAAGAGAGAGAAAGAAGACTTTCCAATATATTGCCATAGATTTAAAATTACTGCGCTTCGCTTACGTATCTATGTACGAGTGTATAACATTTGATCCATCAATCAATCCAGCCTGGCTATAACGTACATTTCCCAAAGTCAACGTCAAAATCCATTTATTCAAATTAGGCTTACAAAAACACTAATGAACGTCAAAAAATATCAAAATACAAAAAAACATATAAAATACAAAAATCAAAATTGCTTGTACTTTTTTTTCTTTTATTTAACCTAATTACTTCGTGACCCAGCCGGGTCTATAATATTGCTTAGAATGTTAAAAAATATTTACTTATATAATGTTGATGTACGATAATGGATATAAATTATTTTTTATTCATGATGGGCTTGCTCTTGAGCACAGACTATCCTAATGGAAGCGACGTGCTCTAAGATGGAGCGAGCTTGCCCAGAAAGCCTCTTCACTACATCATCCTACTGCAGTGATAGCTGTAACCATTAAACGTAAAGGGAACTAAGAGGTATCTACGTTCCTCTCTTAGCAGAATATTACCCTCCTGTTCTCATGTTCCCGCGCAGAAAGAGTATTACTGCGTGCTAAATTCGATACTGAATCGTCTAGGTAGGTACCACCACAGCGCCAGATGTCATCCAGTGAAGCAGGAGTGCATAACACACTTTTGTGTTTCGGGATAAGGACACTGTAGGCAGTAAAATTACCGGGCATAAGAGACCTAACCTCTGTTGTCTCTGGTGCCGGGCGCAAGGCGGAATTGACAGATAATAATAACCATAGATAATAACTGTCTATCAGTTGTTAGTTTCTTTCAATGGCGCTCTGTCATAGTCAGGCGTATTACTTACCATCAGTTGAGCGTCTTGACCACAGATTTCCCAATACAGGAGATGGGGCAAGCCGCGTTAAAAAGTGCGACAAATGTATGCTCAGCGAGCATACACTGGCTATAGTTTACGCTCTGTGAGACGAATCAAGACGCACGAATTTTAGAAGAAATAACCGTTTTTTTTCCAAAATGCCATCCTGTGCAATTGTAACATGCCATCATCGCAGTGAATCAGTAAAATTTACCAAGAAATATAATATCTTTTCACAGGTAAGAACCGAAAAGAAATTGCGACACTGGGACTGCCTATAAACTTGGCGGCTTGTCCAGTCTAATTGTTATTCGGATGTCTGTGGTCTTGACCGTCCTGTACACTTTAACACAAAAATTGGCCAAGCGCGAGCCGGACACGCACGTGGAGGGTTCCGCAGCAGCAAGTAACATAAAATAAAATTATTTTTATTTACTTAGGCACCTACTAAAGCTTTAATATGAAAAAATAGTAGTTCACCGTTTATGACGTATAAAAAAACTACACACCAGAAATCGTTCAAACTAAATTTCGTTCTTAGATTTTATGGTCATGTACATCATATATTTTTTTCGATTTTATCAACCCCATAGTTTAGAACTTAGAGGGGGGGACACACTTTTTTCAACTTTGGAAGTGTCTCTCAGTTAAAATAATGTAGTGCTTATAGTTTCGGAGATAAAAGGGGTTGTGTTATTCGGACGGACGGACAGAGAGACTTGACGAATCTATAAGGGATCCGTTTTTTGCCATTTGGCTACGGAACTCTAAAAAGGGTGCTAATCTGCCGAGTTCTAGTCTGCCGTCACCATACGTTTAAAACACTTAACAAACGTAAAGAAATAGAAATTCAAAAACTAAAGGTGCCAACTTCTCTGCTGCAGAGCTACTCAACCATTTCACAAGCTTTGAAATTCTCACAACAAGCTTGTTTTCCTGTTAAATTGTGCCAGTCTTCGACACTATTATACTGTCAAAACAACCTTGCTATGACATTACGTCATAGCAACACAAGATGGCTGACGTCCAACACAAGTTCGCAAAGATTGTGAGTTGAAATTCTGAACAACAAAGTACCGACTGTTTTCTTTAAATTATATTCTGGCGGAGTTTCGTCATCGTGATGCTATGCGCATAATAAAGTTGTACATGTAAGGAATTTTTAATTTATATTTTTAATCACTTCTATTGTTCAAATAAATACTCAGTTTATAACTGCCTTCGTGTTCTAGTGCGTCGGCGGCTCAATGGTGTGGACTGTTGCCTTCCGACCGGGAGAGCGTAGGTTCAAATCCCGCCACGTACCATTGTGTTTTCGAATTTTCGAAATTATATGTACGCTATCCAAATCTCTGACGGTGAAGGAACTCATCGTGAGGAAACCTGCGCACGCCTGCGAAGAAGTTCAAAGGTTGTACGTGAAGTCGGCCAATCCGCACTGGGCCCGCGTGGACACTAAGGCCTATATATGAGTAGGCTCGTGCTCCTCGGTGAGGACGTATAACGAGCTGATGATGTGTTCTAGTGGGCACAGTGTACGGCTGCATGACCCGGAGGTCTTGAGATTTGATGTTGCGGTTGAGACGTCAGCTGCAACACCAAGGGTTCCAGGTTCGATCCCCGGGCTGTACAAACATTGTGTGCATGAACATGTCTGTTTGTTTTCTATGTATAATATGTATGTATTTACAAAAAAGAATTTATATAAGTATGTTTATCCATTGTTTAGTACCCACAATACACGCTTAACTTGGCTAGATGGCGCTGTGTGAATGTCAGTGGATTATTATTATTATTTATTTATAATCACGCGGGAAACGTCACTTTGTGCGACTTTTCTTAGTTTGGTTAGGATATCAATCTGAATCACTTGATTGTCTGAAGGGAAACGTGATTCCCTGCTTCGTAAGGCACGTTAAGCCATCGGTCGCGGCTACAATCTTGGGATGGAGGTCGTTAACCCCAACCAATGCATTGAGTGCTCGGCCCACGGCTTTTACATATATTTTTTATATAATAATGGTAAAAACAATTATACTATTTAAAAAAACTAACGAAGAAGTGGAATTCGTGCGTCGGTGCCCCGCACCACACAATAGGGATGATGAATTTTTTTTCTGTTATTATATTGATGGAGCGCATAATAATAAAAACGGTAAAAAAATTACTCCGTTAACATTAAAACACAGAGATTTTCAATTCTAAAAACACATTAATGGACTTTCCCAAAAACGCTCCATACAAATGGCTACCTAGTTATGACGTCACGCATCAGTAATTAGTACGCAAAGTTTGTGAATTTTGTACTACAACTATATTAAATGTTGCGTTTACTTAAATGGTTTCATAGAAAAAGTTGCTTTAAATTGTATGTGTTATCCTTTTGTTAACAAGTTTTTGACAATTGATGTACTTTAAAAATGGACTTGCCAATCTATCTTTGAAGACTAATTAAATTCATAAAACATGAGTTTTCGAGCTGAGAGTAAGCACATCGTTATATTAAACCCAGATTTGTAATAATATGAAATAGTTCTTACGATTTCAGGACCCAGTCATCATTCCTATTGTGGAATGAGTTGCCGCATGCCGTGTTTCCGGACAGATACGACCTGCAGACCTTCAAGAAAAGAGCGTACTCTTGGTTAAAACGCCGGCAACGTATCTTGTAGCTCCTTTGGTGTTGCAAATGTCCACGGGCGGCAGTTTCACTTTCCATCAGGTGATCTGTCTTCTCGTTTGCCCTCTATACTATAAAAATAAAGTTTTCCGGAACCTCTGGATGGCAAAATATGAAGATCGATCAAAGTGGCCCATTATTATATTTAACTTGTCAATCCATATCGACTCGGTAAGAAGAAGCGGAATCTAATCAACTTATTTCATTTCATCAACTGTTGTTGTGTGTGTGAAATGTGAAATTACATAGAAGTAGTTGTAAGACATACAATCTCTAGCCAGTATATCGGCAAACTTTACTAATATACCTACCAATGCTAGTTCAAGATTGAAGGCTGAACCGAAATGAGTCATCTAAATTCAATGGAGAGGCCTGAGGTGACAACCTCCGTACCTCCAATTTGAGAGCACTTCCAAATTACAAAGGTCTCCTCATAAATTGTTCCAATATTCCTCGACGCCGGCGGCATGTTAAGCTTAAATAGGCTGCCGCTCACACCGTGGCGAACATCAGTAGAAATACCGAAGGTTAAACATCGCACTTCATCATTTAATTCTGTACTACCTCTCTTCTATTCCATCTATTATCCGCTCGAACGTAACACGCGCGTAGACAATAGATTCATCTATTATGTTCAATGACTATCCACCGTGTTTCGACGACCGCTTACAATCCACTGCTGGTCATAAGCATATCCTATTTCGGTTAAATACGTGGTTTCATATTTACCTGTACTAGAAATGTTATTTACTTTGTAGTTTGTAAACATAAAATATGTAACTGTTTGTTATTCCTAATAAATAAAATAATTTTGCTAAAGATATTAAAGTCCTTTGCTCTTTTCACCCAACCACTACCAGCGACCTGTGTTAACGCAAATAATAGGTTTTTTTTTACTTTGACCGCAAGTCGTCGGTCCACCCCACTCGTACACTTCACTTCCCAAGACGCAGTCTCCACTCCAGAAATCGTCTGTTCCAGCGGTCAACGTTTCTGTAACATAATATGTGACTGGTCAACGACCATTTCAACTTGTAACACTGGCGAGTTATTTTATGTAATTCGTTATACGAACAGCACTATTACAATTTGAAGTACAGGTATTTTCAAGGCTATTATAAAACATTCGCAAATTATTTCTAAATAACACAAAACAAAGAAAATTATGTCGCTAATATTATGATACTGCGATTTTATGACGAGCTATGTAGCTAACATTATTTCTTTACAATGCACTTTAATATTTTATCCCTTACATTATTTCTAACTCTGTTTCAGCAAAGATCAATATTTGAGTCTCGTTCTAGAATACAGTCCTTGGAGTGCAAAATAAGTTTTTAAATGATAATAAATTGAATAATCTAGTCCCGAAACGGTGTATAAGTTTCCCATAGTTAATGGGCAGGCTTAATTTTGCGAAATCCTTGTATAAGTTGACGACTTAGTCAACAATGAGCGGCCAGATGATGCCTAAGTTATGATATGTTGCGTAATTTTATCATTTTTAGTTATTAATGTAGCTTAATTGTTTTCATATTTTTCTAGTTGTTAAAATAATATTAAGAAAAAAAGGTTCAGGTTTTTTAGCGAGTTATATAAATATTTTTGTTGTTTCATGTTAGTAACAATCATTCTAGCGACATTAACATTATGTAGGAAAAATTATGTGTAGTTAATATTATTTCAATTTTATATCTACTATAATATAAAAATACTACTAGTAATATAAAAAAATACTAATGATTCAATCATTAGTATTTTTTTAGTAAATAGCAGTTATTGAATTCTTCATCATCATCAGCTCATTAGACGTCCCCACCGAGGACCACGAGCCTACCCGTATAGGGTGATTAGGCCTTAGTCGTCCACGCAGGCCAAGTGCGGATTGGACGACTTCACACACAACCTTCGAATTTCTTCGCAGGTGTGCGTGAAGGTTTCCCGACGATGTTTCCCTGCTCCGTAAGAGCGTCGGACAACGGCCGGTAGGAAGGCGACAGTCCACACCATTGAGCCACCGACGCTCTGAATTCTTACAAACAAAAAAATTCAGTTTTGTTAATTATATAAATTACAATAAACAATGCAATTAACAATCTTATAATTTATAACGTTTCGGTGTGCACGGCATCCGTCAAAGTCACGTAACGCGAAAGATGCGTCAGCGCGGATCGATGCCGGATTCCGAGGCGTGCGTATTTTTCATTAGTGACAAATTTCAACGTGCTGAAAGTCGCGGAACACACTACGTACTTAGAATTCCTGGGCCACCTTCTTCTTCTTGGCGTATCTATCTATTCAACCTATCGCAGTCCACTGCTGGACATAGGTCTCCCCCATTTTGCACCAGATATCCCGGTCCTCCGCTTTTCTCATCCAGCCTCCAAGCGACCTTTCGCAAGTCGTCGGTCCTCGGTCGGAGGGCGTCCAACACTACGCTTGCCAAGACGTGTTTTCCACTCCAGAACTCGTCTGCTCCAACGGCCATCGGCTTTGCGACATACGTGACCAGTCTACTTCCACTTCAACTTGCTGATCCGGCGGGCTATGTCGGTAACTTTAGTTCTCTTAGGGATTAAACTAGACATCTTAGCGTATCGATGGCAAAATATTATCAAAGAGTAGAAGCCCAAAAGATAGCTAGCCGCGTTGTCTGCAGCTACCGTAGGCAAATAATATTTGTATACTAGCTGTTTTCAGCGGTATTACACGCATTATAAGATTATATCTCCCGCAGTAATACATAACGTATTTTGTTTTATTTTTCCAAAATATAAAGTATTGATAAGCAGTACATAAAACGGTCCGAATCTCTGTACAATAAAATTAACGATAAATTAGATATTTATTATAAGACATCGTATGAATGTAAAAAACGAGTTACTGAGTTTCTACTAGACTACTTATTACGACGAAACAGAAAATTTACTAACACGTTTATTTTAATACACCCACACATAATCACATACACACACGCACGCACACACGCATATACATACACACTCACTCACACACACACACACCACGTCTACTACACATACCTATTACCTATTGTAAAAACATTACATACAAAGTTATATTTGTAAAAGCAAAAATGTTTACACCTTTTAGATAAGCAAAAGCGTAGTCTCCTGACACACATTTTCTGCTTAAAAGGTGACTACGACAACTTTTCTGTAAATGTAAAAAAAAATTGAAGAAATTAAGATATTTATTTATTTATTATTTACACGTCCCTACCGAGAGGCACGAGCCTACCCGTAAAGGGTGTAAAGGCCTTAGTCATCCACGCGGGCTTAGTGCGGATTGGCCGACTTGACGCACATTCTTTAAATCACATAGTAAGCGTACTTATCATATTTTAATTAAAGTTAAAACATACCAAATTTTTTCAATGTATATACAGATGTAGTTCAGAAACAATACAAAAGTATTGAGTTACTACTCAATACTTTTGTATTGCGTCGGTGGCTCAATGGTGTGGACTGTCGCCTTCCTACCGGGAGGGCTGAGGTTCAAATCCCGACACGTACCAATGTATTTTCGAATTTTCGAAAATATATGTACGTTATCCGACGCTCTTACGGTGAAGGAAAACATCGTGAGGAAACCTTCATGCACGCCTGCGAAGAGATTCGAAGGTTGCGTGTGAAGTCGTCCAACACGCACTGGGCCCGCGTGGACGACTAAGGCCTAATCACCCTATACGGGTAGGCTCGTGCCCCTCGGTGGGGACGTTAATGAGATGATGATGATGAGTTACTACTTATCCAGGTACAAAGATACTACAATAAATATTTTTCTTTACGTCTGAGATGATAAAAGGTTTCTGTGGCACCCTAACATAATATTGATGTCTACATCTCAAGAATTGAGATGAATACCGTTTGTTTTCTTTTACGAGTTCGACGCATTGCGTCTAAGCCAATCGAATAATTCAATTTTTCTTTGAGGAATATTCAACACTGAGTTTACTTTTATCTGTAGTCAAATACAGCTCGCCCGTATAAAATAAAAAAGCTATGGCAACATTAGTTAATGACGTTATAAACTATAATAGGAAATTTGACAAAAAAAATCTATACATTTTTTTTTTTTATCCTTTATAGGCAGACATTTGACCGCCATCTCACCTGATGGTAAGTGATGATGCGGCCGAAGATGGATCATGCCTGCCTAGAAACAGCCTATTCACTCTTGCCTTGAAGACGGCCAGATTGTAATGATCGGGGAACACATAAGGAGGCAAAGAATTCCATTCCTTTGCGGTGCGCATTAGGAACGAGGCACCAAAGCGGGACATATAAAATTTAACTGTCTTTTTGTAATATTATCAGCGTTGTAAATAAGTACTCATTTATCAACAATAGCTGAACCACATCCAAATGCTTCACAATAAACGAACAAAAACAAATTGTGTATTGTAAGTAACTAATAAGGACCACATGTCGAAATTGTAACTGTGAAGAAGCAATAAATAATTTTTATTATTATTAATATTGTTTAATGTTGTGAGCGTCGGTGGCTCAGTGGTGTGGACTGTCGCCTTCCTACCGAGAGGGCTGAGGTTCAAATCCCGACACGTACCAATGTATTTTCGAATTTTCGAAAAATATATGTACGTTATCCGACGCTCTTACGGTGAAGGAAAACATCGTGAGGAAACCTTCATGCACTCCTGCGAAGAGATTCGAAGGTTGTGTGTGAAGTCGTCCAATCCGCACTGGGCCCGCGTGGACGACTAAGGCCTAATCACCCTATGTGGGTAGGCTCGTGCCCCTCGGTGGGGACGTTTAATGAGCTGATGATGATGATGATATTGTAATAACCGTATTTTACATGCATGAATATTATATTGAATTGATATACAGAGCGTTAACCATAGTAACCATTTTTAAACGACTTCAAAAATGGAGGTTACTCAATTCGACCGTACCGCTTTCTAGGGTTCCGTAGCCAATGGCAAAAAACGGAACTTATAGATTCGTCAAGTCTGTCTGTCTGTCCGTCCGCCTGTATGTCACACCCTTTTTTCTCCGAAACTATAAGCACTACACTATTCAAACTTTGTAAGTATATGTATTCTGTGAACCGCTATTAGGTTTTGACAAGAAACTTGAAAAAAAATTAATATATTGAACTGAAACTCAAAATTGTTTTTTCGTTGTACCCCTCCCCCGTGTGGGGTATCAATGTAGCTCTTTAAAAATGATATCGAGGTTTCTAATATCATTTTTTTATAAGTTGAATAGTTTAGAATTCATACTAAATCTGTAGTAAATGCCTAAGTAAATAAAAATGACTTTATTTTATGTAACTTGTTGCTGCGGAACCCACCACGGGCGAGTCCGACTCGCGCTTGGCCAATTTTTTTATGTTTGTTTACGGATATCTTCGTCGTTTAAGAACCGATTCAGATGATTATTTTTTTAAAGAAAGACAATATTTCAAGGGTAGTCCCATTTTAAGGAAATCAGGGTCTGACGATGAAAACCGGAGAAATCGAGAGAAACTTTTTTTTTGTTTATTCGCGAATATCTCCGTCGTTTATGAACCAATTTGATGATTATTGTTTTGTCGGAAAGAAAATACTTCAAAGGTGGTTCCAAGATAAGAAAACCAGGGTTTTATGAAGGTAGACCAGAGACATCAAATTAAAAGATTGATGTCTCTGTTTTGGATTAAGTAATTGCAGTATATTTATTGCTGTGATTATTTCTACTAGGAATCACTTAAAATTGTCAAAAAATTGTTTTAACAAAACTCGAAACAAACTATTCAGCTTTAAAGCATAGATAGGTTTGGCACCATCAAAATCTTGAAAAGTTCATTGTTAGCTTTTTAGTTTGAAGGCGGTATCTTTATTAAACATTATTCAACATTGTGATTTATTCAATAACTGGCAACAATTTCATGGAAGTTAAATTAATGCGTTAATTCACCCATTAAAGCCACAAGCTTGCCTCATCAAGTAAACACACATATGTCCTTGTTACAAACCAAAGCAATACTTTAGCAGCGCCGGCCCCGTAACTCTCGTATGGACAGACGGACAAACCGTGAATAATCTATAGAGATCACGGTTACCGACAGCCGACAGTGTTAGCCGCGTATTTATTAACACTACAGCAGCAATTTCGTTCTCATGGTAGCTAGTTCGCATGGTATGGAAGCTACAGAGCAAATGTTTTTATTAGAAAACGCTGCCGAAATTCGAAGATTTCGAAAGTTAATGGTTTAGTCATGGACGTATAAAAAAATTCGGATGGACTGTCATTAATATATAAAATGTGTTCCAAAATGACAGCCGCTGTCTGTGACATCTTTATAAAAAAAAAATACTTACCGTTTTTTATTGTTTTAAACTAAAAATATGTAATCGAATTGTTTATTTGCCCATGGTAGGTAATATCTGGATTATTTTCCTTTCATTCACTGCGGTTTTTGCAACATTGCACAATACAAGCAATGATTTAGATTTTTTCCTTACATAATATATAGTTCTTTTGTCAGATGCACGCCAAATGCCTTAATATTTTGTGGTTTTCTATACAAAAACTGGTCGACTTTTGACACACTTTTGATATTAGCAAGACTCCGTTCGTGTTTAATATAAATAAATAATAATAAATATCCACTGACATTCACACAGCGCCATCTAGCCCCAAGTTAAGCGTGAAGCCTGTACTATGGGTACTAAACAACGGATAAACATACTTATATTTTTTTTTGTATATACATACATATTATACATAGAAAACACCCACTGCAAACAGACATGTTCATGCACACAAATGTTTGTACTGCCCGGGGATTGAACCCGGAACCCTTTTGTGTTGCAGTCGACCTCTCAACCGCAACACCAAATGGGTCGTCAAATATGTTTTATAGGGTTTAGTAAATACGCGTATGGCGCACTAACCGGCGATTTATCGGTCCCTCGTTATTGATAGCTGTATGGTGAAGTCGCGGTCGCGTGCAGGGATTATTGCACTAATACCACTTATATACTTTACTCATTCAGGAATCATCATCAGCTCATTAAACGTCCCCACCGAGGGGCACGAGCCTACCCGTATCGGGTGATTAGGCCTTAGTCGTCCACGCGGGCCCAGTGCGGATTGGACGACTTCACACACAACCTTCGAATCTCTTCGCAGGCGTGCATGAAGGTTTCCTCACGATGTTTTCCTTCACCGTATGAGCGTCGGATAACGTACAAATATTTTCGAAATTCGAAAATACATTGGTACGTGTCGGGATTTGAACCACAGCCTCCCGGTAGGAAGGCGACAGTCCACACCACTGAGCACCAACGCTCATTCAGGAATAGACCCTACAAAATAACTCGTAGTAATATCACTTTGTGTGCGTGTTTAGATATAACAAATAAATCTTTGTAATAATAAAAAGTGTACAGCACGGTCAAGACGCTCACCTGATGGTAAGTGACACGCCTGACCATGACAGAGCGGCGTTATTGAAGAGCAACAACTATTTTTGATGATGGAGACCGTCATTATTCTCCATCGCCGTACTGCGCCCGTCACTCTAGACAGCAGGTGTTAGGTCTCTTATTTGGTAATTTTACTAGCTAATTTGCAAGAATCCAAAACATATTTCTTCAAAATTCGGTTAAAAAATAATAGAGAGAGAGAGCGCGGTAGTTCAATGGTGTGGAGTGTTGCCTTCCGACCGGGTGGGCGCAGGTTCAAATCCCGCCACGTACCTATGTGTTTTCTAAATTATATGTACGTTATTCGACGCTCCTACGGTGACGGAAAACATCGTGAGGAAACCTTCATGCACGCCTGCGAAGAGATTTGAAGGTTGCGTGTGAAGTCGGCCAATCCGCACTGGGCCCGCGTGGACGACTAAGGTCTAATCATCCTACACGGGTAGGCTCGTGCCCTTCGGCGGGGACATTTAATGAGCTGATGATGATGAAATTTATTATTTCATGTATATACTGTAATTTTTTTTATCATTTATGTACTGTAAAATTTTTGATCAACTCTATTGTTGTGATAGATTAGTGACGATATGTCCCGGTCTGCTTAGAGCATTGCAGGCTGAATCACCTTATTGAAAACGAAACACAATATATTTCATTTATTCAGCGTCGGTGGCTCAGTGGTGTGGACTGTCGCCTTCCTACCGGGAGGGCTGAGGTTCAAATCCCGACACGTACCAATGTATTTTCGAATTTTCGAAAAATATATGTACGTTATCCGACGCTCTTACGGTGAAGGAAAACATCGTGAGGAAACCTTCATACACGCCTGCGAAGAGATTCGAAGGTTGAGTGTGAAGTCGTCCAATCCGCTCTGGGCCCGCGTGACGACTAAGGCCTAATCACCCTATACGGGTAGGCTCGTGCCCCTCGGTGGGGACGTTTAATGAGCTGATGATGATGATGATGATTCATCCATTAGTACCCATGATACAATCACCTTGCTTATATTTGGCCTAAATGGCACCGTATAAATATCAATGGCTATTTATTACTTACTTACCGTCAAGAAACATAGCTGAAAGCAAACGTCGCTAATTCAGCGAAACTCGAAAGTAATCTTTTGCGGTGCGCGTTGAATAATTCAAAGAAAATCCCGCTGTTGGCGAACCGATACCTTGTTCCGCCCATTGTTATTAAATATCACGTAGCATCCCCATAAACGATACGATACTGAAACAAATTTAGATTTACAGCAAAAAATATATATATATGACATTTAATAAACGGGGTGGTCAGTTTGTACATCTGGTGCAATGATATTCTGTATATATAAAGGTAGATCACCCGTCCCTCAAAAACGAACCGCCGAAGAGAGTACTGTTTGTAGGCTTTTGTTTAGGTAAATGTACGCTCATTCGAAATATGTGTGTGTGCTGTCACTGCATTCGGAACACTTTTTTCGATTGTTTTGTAAACATATCACGAATCTATACTTTTTACATCATTGATCTGGTGGTAATTAATACGCCTGACCATGACATATGCAGTGTTGTAGAAACTTCATAATAGTAGGTAAGAAGTCATTATTTTCCGTCAGTACTGCCCTCCGCCCGTCACCCGAGACAACAGCTGTAGGTCTCTCATACCCGGTTACTTCCTTAGCTACAGTGCCCTCATCCCGGAACACAGAAGTGCAAAACCTTCCCATTTTACCTACCTACCTGGACGACTCAGTTCCAAGTGCACCACATACTAAAAAGACCAGATACCATTTCTTCACCGAGGCAAAAACGACAGGGTATTAATGTGTGTGTGTGTCTCTGTATTTGTGGTATCGTAGTTTTTTTTATCATCTATGGGCAGACATTTGATCGCCATCTAACCTGATGGTAAGTGATGATGCAGCCTAGGGTAGATCATGCCTGCCTAGAAACAGCCTATTCTCTCTTGTCTTGAAGATGGCCAGGTTGTAATGATTGGGGAACACATAACGAGGATTTTATTTATTTATTTGACATATTAATGAGTTGGTAAGGTTCATAGACAAAATGTTTTGTTGTATAAGGATCCAAGATGGCCGCTACCACAAAATGGCCATCCAAAAATGATTATGTGGCACGCTTTAATTTTATTTATCTCTGAATTCACAAGAATAATGACAGGCTGAATTCACAATCCGCTCTAAAGCGCATATAAGAGCTTTAAACAAGGAAAATAAACAATATAAATTACTAGACCGGAGAACAATACAAAAAAAAACAATTAAAACCTCATTCATTACTTGGTCGCAGATGCAACGGTATTGCACCACTCAAATAAATTGAACTCTTAACGACTGTAGGGTTAACATAACTATGTTGTATTTTTACAATGCCTATGAGTATTAACTCATAGTAGCTTAACGAAAGTATATCGAGTCATATGAATGACTCGATATACTTTCGTTAAGCTGATTTAATGAATTTACAAATAGAATAGATTGTTGAGCGTTATTCCTGTGCTAATCGTTCTTGTGTTTTCTATATCTAATAAATATAATAAAACATTAAATAAACCCTTACTATATTATATTGTTATCATTTGACACTCCTCGAACAAACGCAGTCCACTGCTATAATGAATTCCCCCATTTTGAGCTAGATATTCCAGTCCTTCGCTAATCTCATCCAGCTTCCACCAGTGACCTTTCGCAAGTCGTCGCTCCATTTGATCAGTCACTTCCTCTCTATGCTCCAACAGCCACCGGTTCAGCGACATACTTGACCAACCCTGCCACTTCAACTCACTGATTCGGTGGTAGCTTCAATGATCTTATACGATTTTCCAAAAATAATATCATTACTTATTTTATTCCTATTTATTTATTTGTACAACATAGGTATAAAGGTAAGGTGAGACATTAATATTAGTTCGCTATGTTTGGCCGGAGAAGCCATACAAATGTCGAGAAAATATATAAAATTACAAAATAATATCAAACAATTAAACTACATATACAAAAGATTCAAAGTCAAAGAGGAATTTAAGATAATGTCATCAAATTAATTAAATCAAATAATATTAAAAGTCCCATTTTAAAACACGAAACAATTACGATAATAAACAATTATATAAAATTTAATAAGATCAATAAAATATAAGAAAAACCTAAGAAAAACTCCGAGTCTAGCTAGCTCCATTGCCCGCTGACAATGGAGTCTTTTGAACCTGTGAACCAATCCCGCAGTCACTGTCTAATGTCCATGTCTCAGCTGTGTATGTTGGTACGGGTAAGACGCATTGTTAAAGCCTTTCGTGTTTTAGTATTGCCGAATTCTTGCCGTAAAGACAATCACCTTTACCAAATCTTGTGCTAATGACATATGTATCGGTCATGAATGTAAAGCTTAAATCTTTAACTGCGTTACGGATTTTGATGCGGCTTCTTAAATAAATAAAGTGATTGAAGAGTAAGGTTTATATGTATAATAAACACCTATTAAATAGTGGAAAAATACCGTCATTTTCGAGATTTCGGCCGGGGCGGCGGGAGCGTGCCTATGATCAGCATTGCACCTGCGTGGAGCCGGGGCGGGTCACTAGTTGATATTATTTTTATGTTCGCTTAACATATTACCAATAAATTTTCAATAAAATATACAAGAATAGAAACTACTACGACCAATGATATTGACTACGTGTATTTAAATAGCACAATGTAAAAGACGACCAAGTCTGCGAGAGCTATAAAAAACATGTAGTTATATGTCAAGAGAGGTCAATAACAGCTGGACGGTTTGGCGCCGCGCCCTAGACGCAGACGTCACCCTTGCTCAATTAAGCAGTTTGAACGAACGTATGGTAGATAAGATGTTTGTGCTTGATTAAATAAAGTCTGGTCACGCTTGACTAATAAAGCTATTGGTTTATTAAAGGAGGTTGTGCTTTGTAACGGTGTTTACATAAATATTTGCTGGTGGTTTATTTTCTTGAGTAGTTTACAACAATTATAATCGCTTATTTCCCTAATGATGACCCATTTGGTGTAATATTTGAGACGACGGCTACACCAAAGGTTTCGGATTCGATCCCCGGGAACAACAAACATTGTGTGCATGAATATGTCTGTTTATATTGAATAGGATGTTTTTTATGTTCAATGTTTTTAAAAAAATGTACATAAATATGTTTATCAGTTGTTTGGTACCCGCAATACAAGCTTCACGCTTGACTTGGGGCTAGAAGGCGTTGTATGAATGTCAGAAAAAAAATGTCGTGGCCTTTAATATCACTACCATGATGAGGGCACTGTAGTGCCCTCATCCCGAAACACAGAAGTGCAAAACACTTATATCACGGGACGATATCTGGCATTGCGGTGGCACCTTCCTAGACGACTTCACCACCTAGTAAAAAAGGAGTTAACTGGTACCAGGAATGCTTTGTAAGAGAGGTTGTACACGATATGTGCTAGTTAAGTTGTATAAGGTGTTGGCAAAAAATTTATACTAAAATTTTGTAGCTAGCTGTTTAATTTCTTTTATATCCTAAACTTAATTCTAGATATGTCTTCTTAGATTTATCATAACAGTGCCAATTACGAATAATACTATCTCGCAACATTGTCGTAGCTTCTCGAACATTTCCAACTATCAAACTAGCGATGACGTCACGTTCACTCAATTGAACATTCTGAAGGAACGTGTAGAGGTTTTGAATGTTTTATTTGCACACAATCCACGCTACTCACGTCTTAATGTCGTTAAGGGTAAGTTGATTAAGTTAGACCGTTGACCTTTATGACTTTTAAATTGTGTTATCTATCATCTATAGTATAGATTTATAGTTATAGTGTAGAATTATATACAACTCTTATACAATACAACAAACAATGGCTAATTGTTTGTTGTGAACAAAACTAATTCAACAAATAATGGCTAATTTTCGAAGCGATTTTAACCAATACAGCATTAATCCTTAACCCATTGAATACTTTAAATAAATTATTGACATAGTATACATCTCTATGGCTCCTTACACCATATGATTTAATGAATATTTTTGAAGATATTACAGTTTTAAAACACAGTACAGGTTGCTAGTACAGTATAAACTAAAACATACATACATATTGTTACGAATTGACGTAATTAAAATGACATTAAATATGGCGGCTAATATGTGACCATAGAGTATGACATGCGAATTGTCAAATAGCAAAGAGTCTAGTATGTTAGCTTAGCGGCGGACAGGTATATAAGGCGGCCGATGGGTGCGCCGGCAGTCTTGTGTTCTATCAAGAGCGAACGAAGAGCGAAGTACTGCGACTACAAGGAAGAAGCGAGTGATAAAGCGATATATAAGGGATCGTCGAGTGAGATAACAGTGTGAGAGTTAACGAGTATTATTACGTGTGTGTGCGGACATTATAGGACTCATCAAGTGTTGTTATAGTGTCAGTGTTAATTACGGATTATAGTGCGTTTTAATTGACTAATTAATGAGAGTGTAAGTGTAACTAGTGTTGTGTGTATTTTATAGTGGTTAATTATAATAAAGTATGTGTACTCTTGAACTGTATTATCTTCGTGTTTTGGCAGTTAATTTAACGTGTATACCTATCTACAGCTTGAACACCCAACATATCGGTAACAAGATAGACAAGTGAATGAACAAAATAAAATGATATTCTGTAAGTTTTCAATTACTTACCTTAGTCACGACATCAATCGACTTTATTGTAAGCAGGACCCGCGTCAACTCAAATTCCTTTGGATCCACTTTCTTCATACTATCGCTTCGAGCTTTCATAATAATGGAAGACAAAATATGAATGACTTTATACATTTAAAAAGGGCAAATCTCTCAGCCGGTTGGTATTATCGAAGCGATCGATTCCTCACTATTACAGTTTACATTTAAGGAGTCAGTCTAATTCATAAACTTCTTATTCTATAACAATGTAGTAAAAAATTTGATTGGCTTATTTTGCCCGACGTTTGCCGAAATTGTTTGTTGAAATAATAGCAAAATCCATTAAATTATTTTAAGAACATTTAATTCACACATATAATATGATTATGAAGTACAGTATAAGTTTAAAAAAAAATACCATATAGGAACTACATTCGCCAAAGTTTATAACTGTTACAAAAAACTTAGTGGTACAGTAAAATATATATAATAATAAATATAAATACATTGCCACACAATAATAGCGTTACGCATTATAGACAAGAGCGTCGGTGGCTCAATGGTATGGACTGTTGCCCTCCTACCGTGAGGGCTGAGGTTCAAATCCCGCCACGTACCAATGTACTCAATTTTCGAAATTATATGTACGTTATCCAACGCTCTTACGGTGAAGGAAAACATCGTGAGGAAACCTGCGTACGCCTGTGATGAGATTCAAAGCTTATGATTGAAGTCGGCCAATCCGCACTGGGCCCGCGTGGACGACTAAGGCCTACACCCTATATGGGTAGGCTCGTGCCACTTATTAATATAAATGTCGAAGTGTGTTCTTCCTGAAAAATACAACACTATCTCAAAACCCGCTTGATCGTATAACTCGAGCGAAGGCAATGCATCTATCGCGGAGATTGGCCTGGGACGTATTGAATTTTGCACCGTGCCCTATCTACAGCTCTATTAGTCGAGTTTGATACCGACGCAGATTGCAAGCGAACGTAGCGACGCGATGCTTTATTCAAAGTTCGGATATACTTTTACAAGGTAGCTGTAATGTGCAATTTTGTTTGTAGAGTCGATTGATGTTTTGGCATAGTGTTGCTGCAATTTTTTAAATGAGGTAGATTAGATGAGGAATGGGATTTTTAGATTAGTAGATTATCATTACATTGTAATTAAGGATTTTTTTAATACAAAATATGTTGTTAATCATTATTTGGTTGAGTAATAGAATTTTCCAGAGAATTAGGGTATCATTACATTGTAATTTAGGTTTTTTTTTTCGAAAAAAGTTTGATTCGAGACTATCAAGATATATTTATTGAAACCAATTTAACAGAATTAGTTCTGAAATTATTCTCATTGAATCAAACAATAAAATGTTAGTTGTAGGCTCATCATCATCATCTCATTAAACGTCCCCACCGAGGAGCACGAGCCTACCCGTATAGGGTGATGAGGCCTTAGTCGTCCAAGCGGGCCCAGTGCGGATTGGACGACTTCACACACAACCTTCGAATCTCTTCATAGGCGTGCATGAAGGTTTCCTCACGATGTTTTCCTTCACTGTAAGAGCGTCGGATAACGTACATATATTTTAGAAAATTCGAAAACACATTGGTACGTGTCGGGATTTGAACCTCAGCCCTCCCGGTAGGAAGGCGACAGTCCACACCATTGAATTGGTAGGCTCGATACTGATATATAATAAAAATATCAACTGCGGTGTCAGACATTCATTCTGAGGAATAGGAGTAGAGTTTCAGAAAGAGGGGACTAGTTATAGTAAGTTTAATTACTGGATTAATGAAACCAAATATCGGTATTCTCGGGTCACAACTGTAGTTTTAATGGAGAATAATCTCATTTCAGTAATTGCTCTTCATCAACACTACACTGTCAAGGCAGTATGTATCTTTATGACGTATATATTATGTATGTGTAGTATGACGACCTGTTTGGTGTTGCGGTTGAGAGGTCGGCCGCAACACCAAGGGTTCCGGGTTCGATCCCGGCAATACAAACATTTGTGTGCATGAACATGTCTGTTTGTAATGGTCTGGGTGTTTTCTTTGTATAATATGTATGTGTTTACAAAAAAAAATGTATTTAAATATGTTTATCCGTTGTTTAGTACCCATAATACAGGCTTCACGCTTAACTTGGGGCTAGATGGCGCTGTGTGAATGTCAGTGGATATTTATTATTTATTTATTTATTATTATTATCTTCAGGTGAGCGCTGGCTATTTCAGTCACTTCCTTTTTCTTTATTTTTTAGGTGCTCAAGTCATGAAATGACAAGTCAGCCCAATCGAATCTTAATCCATGTACAAAACATATATAGTATTTATTAATATCAAATAGGGATAGATATTTACTTTAATTGTGAGAAATCATCTCGACAAGGACTTTGGCACCTTCGTTACAAGGATAATTAAGTAAAGATGTTTAAGTAAGCTCCAGTATATATCGGTTGATATTAAGTTTACGTATCAATATTTCTCTCTTATTTGAACATTTATGCATTCTGCAAGAATATGCCGCACATCATCAATTGTGCCACAGCGGTCACAATCTGTAGAATCTTTCGTCATCATATTGGTCACTTCATTAAATAAACGCAATAACTATTCAAATAATCCTTATCAATATACCCTTAGAGAAATCACTTAAAAACATTAACACTGACTCGAGTCCAAAAATATTGCCAGACAACTTGTCCAAAACCGTTAACTTGAGCCCAAACACATCGCTAGATAACTTGTCCAAAAGCGTTTGAAAGCTACTTACAAATAAGTGGTGACATTGTTTTAAAAGAACGCCTCTATTCGCCGTCCGGAGTGCCAAGTCACTATCAGCGGCGCACACTCCACGCTTATTCATACCAGGACTTTAATCCTAATAATTTACTTGAAATTATGACATTTTATTATGTTTTGAGTAGACAGAACAGTCAGTACGCCCACCAGATGGTAAGATATACGCCCGACAATGACAGAGTCGTATTGAAGGAAAATTAACAACTGATAGACATAATTCACCACAATGCTACACTGCGCCCGTCACCTGAGACAAAGATGTTAGTTCTCTTTTACCCGAAACATAGAAGTGCATTACACTCCTATTTCACGGGACGATATTTTACACTGCGGTGGTAGGTATAGACGACTCAGTACTGAGTCCACCACCTAGTACGACGTTTTACAATCCAACTGTATTCCAATACAACTTCAATGTTAATGATTTAAAATGATAATTGTATAGTAGAATGAGTTGACTAATGAACGAATGAGTGCAAAATAGTACTACTGAGGCACAAAAAAAATCATATTAGCGCATTTGAAAATTACCAGAATTGCAGCCCAGAACCAGTTGGCAAGCCTTAAATAGACATGGACGTATTAGCTTCTAACGTATTGCAATATAAAACGCTCAAAAGTTAGTTCTGGCACTGCCTTTAAATTCTACGGAGGTATCCGTTTCGCGTTATCTCAGATGGATATTTATTTTATTGCCGGTTTTTCACGTCTGTTGAATTTTGTATTCCACATGTTTCATAATCGGAAGGGAATGTTGAGAATTCGTGATCCGTTTGACATTAATACTTGTTAGTATGAACGTAAAAATGAACTGCCCAAGGAACCTGAACCCTTGGTGTAGTAGCCGACGTCTCAACCGTTACACCAAATGGGTCGTCATAACATTAGAAAAAAGAAACATTTCTTTTATTTTTTCTGAGTTTTACATAAAATTATTATGATTGGAATCTCCATTTGAGTGCATAATCACATGTATTATAAGAATTAACTTCCAGAATACTGTAGTTTATTGAGATGTTTATACTAATCCAAGTATTATACAAAACAAAACTAAAAAATATCTAAAGCAACATAAACGACCAATTTTCTGAACAGCATCGCACATTCAATACTCACAATTTGATAATCACAAGGACACAATCGTAAATTCGAGATGTCACCTTATTAAGTCGAGTGAGACGCTTATCCGTATAATGTTGTAAGGAAAGGCTGCCAACAAAATCGTGTATAAATAAGAACTGGGGAGTGCGCCCCGCTGATAGCGGCTTGGCACTGGTCTTAGATTCAGAAGAGAGCATTTTTGTAACAATATGTAATGGTTACACCTGGATAAAAGAGGTCGCAAACCTCACTTGAACGTCTTGAACGTTTAATGATTTATTTATTATCAGTTGAAAAATATTGGACGTCATTGGCAAAGTATTTCACTTAAGTACAGAGACAGTTCTGGTTTAAAATGAAGATAAATCTTTCTTTCTTTCTTTCTTTCTTCTATCCAATCAAATATAATATAAAGAAATAAAATTTATGTTAATTAAAAATCAAAATAAAATTCTTAACGTAGTGGAAATTAAACTAAATAAATTAAATTTTTTAGTTAAATTAAAAACAAAACCATCTATGTAATGTTTTTATTTCATCAGTGGTTAGTACACAGAGGTGAGTCTACTCCTTTTTCCACCCATGAAGTAAATCATTAAAAATAATTGGCACAATCCCAATTAACTCTATTCATTATTATGTAACCAAACTGTTAGAAACTACGATACAATATTGGGACATTTGTCGGGTAAGTTAAGTCCGTCTGTATCAGAAGTGTCGCAAGTTGCACCGAGTTCGGTGCATTCCCACATGCACAAGTTGCTTGTCCATTTTCTGACGTGTCACTACACTATATTGTTCTGTTGGTAACTTAAAAGATATTTGTATTATAGATACAGGAATAGCTTAGAAGTTCCCTCTTGTACGTAAAGAAAACAAGAGAACGGCAAGTGTCAAATTAAGTATCCTCTTACACACGACCGACGACCCTGGTGTAATGGTCGAGACGTCGACTGCAACAAAAAGGTTCCGGGTTCAATCCCGGGCAGTACAAACATTTGTGTGCATGAACATGTCTGTTTGTAGTGGGTGTTTTCTATGTATATATGTATGTATACAAAAATATATAAGTATGTTTATCGGTTGTTTAGTACCCATAATACAGGCTTCACGCTTAACTTGGGGCTAGATGGCGCTGTGTGAATGTCAGTGGATATTTATTTATTTATTGTTTATACAACTTAGATGGACCAACGACGTTCAAAAGGTCGCTGGTGGAGGCTGTATAAGGAAAGTGGAGGAATGAGATATCTAGCGCAAACATGGGGAGACCTAGGACTGGAATGGGTTAAATTTTGTAAGAAAACTTGCGAAGGCAAAATACACACAAAATTAAACGTTCAAATTACAAAAATAGGAAACTACTATGTTCATAATCAAGACGAAGGTTTAGGGGGTTTTGCCAAATTTGTCGCTTACGAGGCTTTGACAACTTTTTCAGTCAGAAAAACGTAACGATATCAAAGGTATAATCTTAGTTTTGAATACGTGTTGATTGAATGTCAAACTAATTTTAGAAGTGTCTCTATTCCATAGAAATATGACTAAAGCATGGAATCCGGGCTAAAATAGCGATTAAAAACGTATACCTGATGCTCTCACTCCTTACACGATTTTCGTAGGCGAAAATGAGACCGCAAACTGAACATAGTTCTCATAATTAGCAGTCGTCACATCTGTCAGTGGACTCAATACAATGTTGTCATTGGACTTATTTAGCATACGACTAAATTCAAAATCACATTTTGACGTGCATTCTTAAAGATTGTTAAAAACAGTTTGACACCTTGCTCACATGGCCGGATTATAGTACTGTCAGTGGTTTGGCGGCTCCTGATTATAAGAAAAATATTTTCTGTTTAATTTGCGCTCAGATAGTGATTTATCTTTATGTGTGCTCGTTCCTTATGAAGTGTTTTAGGTCATAAAAACATGTCTTGTGTAATTGACGGCTGTTATTCACATTCGGGAAGGAAAAAAAGCAGTGGTGAAAAGATTCACTTTCATTCGTGAGTTTTTGATTAATTTTATATCAAATAAATCAGGAAATGTGTGTTGTACTTTTCAAATAAAAGCCAAAACAGTATTTGTCTACTTTTTCTCAAAAAATCCTAATTAAATTTTCTAGGTAAACATGTCAACTAGTGATGTGGCTTTTACATATCGATATTTTAGTTAGGCTTTTCGGCGAAGCAACATCAGCAGATATATTAAGGTTTATTATAATATTACAGTTTTCCAAAGTATGAAAAGATGAAACAAGAGTGGATAAGACGATTCGAGAGACCCGAATGGAACTGGAAGACCCACAGCAGGATCTGTTCTAAGCACTTCTGCCCCGACAATTACTTGCACAATGAATTTTCTTCTAAAAGGAGATTAAAATTTGATGCTGTACCTTCATTCAATTTGTCCGAAGCTGATTCAATTCGGTATTCTCCACCATCCGCAATAAAATACCAAACCTTATTTTTATAAAAGCGCACCTTATTTTATATGTCGTTTTTGATCACTGTTGTTTATTTGCAATATTGTATTTTAAAATACACCGAAACCAATAAATATTAGGTCAATTTACAAAAGTGAGCAATGACGTCACATATCAATAATCTCATACAAAATATATGGAAACGTTCCTTTTACGTCATAAACTGTGAACCACTTTCTTTCTCATATTAATGACTGTGTTTTCACGTCTAATATTCCTCAGTGTCTAAAGACAAAATTTTTGACCAGTGCGTATTACCGTGTATAATAAGATCCATCAAATAGTGGAGATATACAGTTATCTTTGAGGTGTGTAATGTGATGATGCTAGGTCACTTTACTAGCTACAGTGCCCTCATCTTATTTAACAGGACGATATCTAGCACTGCGTTAATACCTACCTAGATGACTCAGTATCGAGTCTCCACCTAGTAAATCTGATTTTATCCTTAAGAGAAACCCCGAGCATAGCCCCCTTTATTGACCGTTGAGTGACATATAACTAGGGAACCAGTTTCGTAGTCCGTGTCAATGTCTCACCTGTGTATGTTGGTACGTGTAGGACGCATTGCTCAGACTTTTGTTTTTAAGCATTACGGAATCGTCGACGTGAAGACCTGACGTAACTTGTCAAATGCCGCCCAGCCCAACTGATTCCTCTTAGTTTCCCTCACAAAGTTGTTATGGCCAAGTTGAATAGTTTGGTCTAAGGAACATATTCTTGCACAACCGAGAAGGACGCCATCGAAGCTTACATAATAGTAATCCCCGTGAGAATTGAACCCACGACCTCCATATCGAAAACCAAATATTTCGTACCTACGCTAGAGCACATTATCGGTATTTTCAGATACAATAACTATCGATAAAATAATAATTCATTCCCATCACTTGCAAATTCATCAATCAAATCAAGTTGTGACAACGTACCAGGTAATGAAACGACTCGTAACACATGTCTCTTTCTCACACACTATTAAATACCTTAAGGAAAAAGGAATGAAGATATGCAGTGCAGTTGTATTTTAGTCGTCCTTCATGTCTTTAGGTTCCTAGCTCTATTCCATACCATACAATAAAAGAGTTTTTTATATTAAAAAATTGCAGCAAAACATATTCCGTTCAAAAAATTTAATCATAATTATTTAACCGAAAATACAATCTACGCCATATTAATGATATTCTCGCTTGTAAAATAGTTCGACAGAGCATGAATGCGTCGTCGCGTTCACGTCGCTACGGGCTACGTCGTAGCGAGATCGGAGCACATCTGCTACGGGCTACGCAGCTACGGCGTCATATGGCTTTTTATTGTTATTAAAATTTTTATGAACCACTTTTAGTTTGTGTTCTATATCGTTCAATTTGGGCTCTTGATTAATGCCTATTTTTTTAGTTCGTTAATGGCGCAATTGACGACCCATTTGGTGTTGCGGTTGAGACGTCGGCTGCAACACCAAGGGTTCCGGGTTCGATCCCGGGCAGTAAAAACATTTTTGATGAACATGTCTGTTTGTAATGGCCTGGGTGTTTTCTATGTATAATATGTATGTATTTACAAAAACATGTATATTAGTATGTTTATCCGTTGTTTAGTACCCATAATACAGGCTTCACGCTTAACATGGGGCTGGATGGCGCTGTATGCTGTACGCTGGTGGATATTTATATTTATTTAATTTATGTTTTAATGAGGACTACTATAACGCCAGTACTGTATGATTGACTGTGTAAATTTTGTTTGAAGTCTTTAAAACATACCGGCTTTTTATTTACCTTAAAAAAACTAACAGTTTTTTTTTATCGAATTTATCGAGTCAATATTTCAAACTGATGTGCTTAGGTATAACAGATGCAATTTTGAAACAAGCCAGTGACTGTAGATAGTCATTTCTTTCTTTCTTTCTTTGAACACTATCCTGCGCCCACCATGGACGAAAGATAATAGGTATCTTAAACACAATAGACTTACCAAAAAAATACTTTAGAACGCTTGATGTTATTGTACAATGACCTAAAATTATTCTTTTTGGTTAATTAAAGACATAAACAAACTTAATTTTACTTTCAACGGTTTTCCGAAAGCAAGTTTAATATATATCCGCCATAAGCTGCACAGTAACAAATGAATGGCACGACGTGCATTGCATAATTTGAACGGAATAATGCATGAGGACGATGACATCTTCATCTCGCGTAATGGGTCGCAGGAACCCTCGGCGTCACCAACACATAGCTATTTCTCTTCAACCTATCGCAGTCCACTCTGGACATAGGTCTCCCCATAGGCTGCGGGAACTGGGAACCGATTCTGGTTGGCGCTACTCATGAGGGTAAATGCCCGTAGTCACCACGCTGGGCAGGCGGGTTGGTGACCGCAGTGGGACCAGTACGCAATTGGCGCTGCTGCCCACCATCCGGTAAAGATCCTTAGTCGTCTTCGAATAAACATTAAAGCTACATTCAACAAAAAAAAAAAGGATTCAAAGCTCAGAAGTCTCAAGCAGCCTCAGAGCCATCCAGACTTAGGGAGTAGTCGTATAAACCCACAATAAGCTTAGGGCCCGTTTGGTCACGACCCAATCTTACGAAGCATGCTATGATAGGAAGCATTGCCCTGCAATGAGCCATTTATAGGCTGATGAATATTAATCATGAACATGACCAAAATTAATATTATCTAATGCACTCGACGTATTCATGTAGACACAATTAAAATATCTATAATTTATCGAAAATAACCTATCAAGCGCTTAGGGTAATGAGTTTAAAGAAAATATCTACCATATTCACACAGCGCCACACATAGCCCCAAATTAGGCGTGATGCTTGTATTACAAGTACTACAAAATGATAAACATATTTTATACTATTGTTTATAATTAATACATGTATTATACCTAGAAAAACCACCTAGACTAAACGACCCTTGGGTAGTATGCAATATCAATCAACCATTACACCAAAAAAGAACAAGAGGAAAAACGTAATAGACTCGTGATATGCTCACAAAACAATCGAAAAATGTATTCGAAATCAGTCACAGCACCACATACACCATCAATTTCGAATGATCACGCTTACGCAGCGTAAATCCGCTTAGGACCAAATGTAAAAAGTTAGATTCGATATGTTCACAAAAAACGGAAAAAAGTGTTCCAAATAGCAGGACGCACACATACACTTTTCGAATGCAGCACCTTTCCATTTACAAAGAGCCTACAAACTGATTCTCTACGCAGTTCGTTTTTGAGCACTGGCGGCGTAGTCTACCTGTATATATACTATAAATATCATTGAAAAGAATTATAAATTCATATATATGCTATATTTGAAATTGGCACCCCTGACTAGCCGAAAACCATTATGCGAAACGGTGCAAAAATCGGCCTACGCTATGCTCGGCCCCCACTCGTTGTGCACCTCCGGCGAATATTCAAACCATTGACGCTGGAAATGCTTTGGAATTTTATATCATTGTCGATAGTGCATGCAAGTTGAATTGCTAGCAGCTCAGTTGGAGAATTTATTGGTCGTGGGGGTACACTGCAAATTTTCAGAACAATGAATAATTACATTAAGAATTTTAACAAGATTATAAAGTACTTTTTATGTTACGAATGGACAGGACGGCAAGGCTCTCAACCGATGATTAGTAAAACGCCTAATCATAACAAGCGGCATTGCAGGATACCAACAACTGCTTGAACCAGTTATATTGTCCATCAATGCTGCACTGAC